>JASJET010000399.1:992500-1159995 GCA_034092305.1 Diaprepes abbreviatus
ATTATTCTTAGTATAATACTTTGTCCTTTATTGACTGTCAATGCATCTCGTTTATTCTTGTTCCTGTGACACCGATGTCCAGCTCTCTTTCCATCTTTTAGGCGGTCGACCAGGAAGCCTTGAGGAGTTTGGTATTCCTTCTTTTGCAATTTTTGCCACTCGGTCGTCGGTCATCCTGTAGACATGATCCCTCCATGCTCCCCTTCTTTCTCTGCTCCATCTTACGACGTCCTGTATTTCACATCTTTTTCTGATTTCATCGTTTCTTAGTCTGTCGCGTAATGTATGACCCGTGATACTTCTTAGCGTTCTCATCTCAGTTGTCCGGAGTAATCTTTTGGTTGCTGATGTGTCTGCTCTTGTTTCGATGGCATAAGTCATTATGGGTCGTATGCAGGTCTTATATATTCTGATCTTACTTTGTGTCGTCATATGTTTATTTCTCCATATAATATCACGTAGTATCCTGACATATTTTATTTGAAATTGATATATATTTAGGGTTGAATACACGTAAATAGAGAATTACGCATGCATTTTTAGTTAAATACCTGGTTAAATAAAATATATTATTTTTATTTCAAAGAAATAATAGAAAACAAACTGATCATTTTTTGAATAATAAAAAATTACAAATATATCTATAACTCGTATTCACAAGTTACTAGATGTATTCCGTTCGTTTAGTTTAGAAGCTATGTCGTCGTTTCTGAAATATTTCCGAAAACAAAGACGTATTTTATTCATCAGGTAATCTGTTAATAAAGAAATAGACCATAAAATGACAGCTGTCGTCGTCTATGATTAAAAATTTAATTGGGACAGACAGGCTTACAATTAGATTCACTAAAGATATTTTAACTTTTGAATCTTACCTAGTTACCTAGGAAATTAGATTTGTAAGATAATCAGTTTTATTTTACTTATGACGTTCTTATAATATGTGAGAATTTGTTAATAAACAAATTTCAAATTAATAAAATTTTTATAAAAAAATTGAACCGACTTCTAAAAATGCGCTAAAAAGTGAAAAATAACCTTAAATTTTTATATGAAATTGAACTTTTTGAAGTCGGCGCCAAACTAATACTTGACAAAATGTGATTTGCATAAACAGATTTAAAATACTTATTTTGTAATTGATTTCTTACCATAATTTGTATATATTAGTAGTGATTTATTTCATTTACAAATAATTTGGCGCCGACTTCAAAAAGTTCAATTTCATATAAAAATTTAAGGTTATTTTTCACTTTTTAGCGCATTTTTAGAAGTCGGTTCAATTTTTTTATAAAAATTTTATTTTTCTATTTTTAGTTTTAGAATTCATTATGATATTCATAAATTATTTGAACTAAGAACTAATCGAAATTGATGTACTTCGCAATGACTCCAAAGTAGCAAAAACGTACAAATTTTATCCAAAGTTGTAAATCACCCTAAAATGAACCACTAAAAATTCTTTAGTTCTTAGAGTTTTCCAAATACCAATCAAACTGGGTCAAAAGAATATTTAGTCTGTCATAGAAAATCCACTATCTTGAATTTCAAATTAATTTTAGATTGGTAATATAGGCCCCAAAACCTTCCAATATCGATATTTAAAGAAAATAAATTAATTTTTTATCCACCATATTAGATACGCCATATTAAATTTTTTAAAAATAATTTTAGATTCGTCATGTGTGACCCCGAAAACTCTCCCCTACCAATTTTGGTGAAAATCGGACAAAATCGATTTTTTTTGTTCGCCATATTGAATCCGCCATATTGATTTTTTTAAAAATAATTTCTGATTCTTTATGTGAGGCTCCGATAACTTCCCCATACCAATTTTGGAAAAAATCGGACAAAATTGATTTTTTCGGCCGCCATATTAGAACCGCCATATTGAATTTTTAAAAAATTATTTTAGATTCGTCATATGCGACTCCGAAAACTCCCCCGTACCAATTTTGGAGAAAATCGGACAAAAAAGATTTTTTTGTCGGCCATATTGGATCCGCCAAATTGAATTTTATAAAAATTATTTTAGATTCGGCATATGCGACCCCGAAAACTCCTCCGTTCCAATTTTGGAGAAAATCGGACAAAATTAATTTTTTTGTCGGCCATATTGGATCCGCCATATTGAATTTTTTAAAAATTATTTTAGATTCGTGATATGCGACTCCAAAAACTTCCCTGTACCAATTTTGGAGAAAATCGGACAAAATTAAATTTTTTTGTCCGCCATATTGGATCCGCCATATTGAATTTTTTAAAAATAATATTATAATCGTTATGTGGCACCTCAAAAACTCCCCCATACCAATTTTGGAGAAAATCGGACTAAATTAAATTTTTTTGTCCGCCATATTGGATCCGCCATTTTGAATTTTTGAAAAATAATTTCAGATACGTTGGGTGCAACCCCGAAAATTCCGAAAAAAAAAAAATACATAGTCGACGAATTGAGAACCTCCTTCTTTTAGAAGTCGGTTAAAAAAGAAACACTTTTCTTCCTAATTAATGTAGATTTGGTAATAAAATATCATCATAAAAGTTAGTTGATTTATTGTTGCACTAGTCAATTATAATCCTTTATTGAGCAAAAAACAGAGATTATCAATTTCTTTTTAAACTATTTTAAATAATTCATTATTGCACGACACTTCAAATTAAATTAATGTCGATTTAAGTATTCAAACTATTGTTAATTTTTTCTTATATATTCGTCATCAGCTGATTAGATAAAGTTATTAATCATTATCTTTTTTTTTTGTTGAATTTCCAGTAATTTTTTATGTCATGTTTGGTATTAAAAGCAAACGTACGTTGACAAATCCGGGATGGGATAAATCACTGGAGAACTTGGCAAATTTCGTAGTTATGGAATCTTGCGAATAGAATAGAAATATTTGAGATGTATTCGGACTAGGCTCTTCACTTTACAATTAATAATATACATATATATATATATATATATATATATATATATATATATATATATATATATATATATAATAAAGTAGAAAAATCTCAGCTATGCGGACAAAGACCATTGATAAATATTACTCACAAACAGCACTGTTTCGTCTTAGTATGGGACTCATCAGGCCACTGCCTTCGGTACAAACCGTCATCTCGCATCTGTATCCTTTAAACATCTTTCACGGTTGAAAATAGTAAATAAGGCACAGTGGCGACATCTCGATGGTTTACTCAATAACACAAGAACAATACAAACCAACAATGTTGTATAAAATCGCCATGTGCTGGCACGACGGTAAATTAAAAAAGGAATATATCAAAACTCGACACACAAAACGTGCTCTTATAAGGATAAACGTCGCATTATTCGGCATCGGCAACTAAACCAACTACGAATTCCGTAGTTTAAGTAAAGTGTCGCACCAATGATCTCTCTAAGTGAACTGTCACGTGTTTTTAAGCCGAAATAAATTAAAAATAGAGAAGTTTTCGTCCTTTTTTAATTTACTGTCGCCCCACTACATGGTGGTTTTATACAACATTGTTGGTTTGTGTTGTTCTTGTGTTATTGTGAAATTTGTTTATAGGACACAAATGCAAGATGATGATTTGTATCGAATGAAATGGCCTTATGAGTCCCATACAGGACGAAACAGAGCCGTCGTCATTTTTTGGAGTTTTTCCATGATCTTGGAGTTCCCCGCACTTTTTAACATGTGAGTAATATTTAGCAACGGTCTTTGTCCTCATAGCCGGGAATCTCATATTTTATTTTAAAATTACAGTTATGATAACTTCCCTCAATATATATATATATATATATATATATATATATATATATATATATATATATATATATATATATATATATATATATACCCTGTATCGTACTCACTTAAATTGAAAAAAATATTTTGATCATTTAAAATAAATAACAATGAAAAATAATCAGCCCATTGTCCTAAGTATTTTTAAAAATATTCACTTATATAATTCACAACATATTTGTACATAATAAGTAGCAAACATATTAAATTAAATTATGAATATTAACGCTTTATTTCTTGTGGTTGCCGTAGTGTGTCTAAATGGATTAAAAAATGGTTGCGCGGATGCTAGTGATCTTTTTGTTGTCATTAACAATTTGGAAGCTACAGTGGGAAATTCATTAATAAATGTTAGTTTTAAATCAGATGCTACAATACATTCTCTCCACAAAAATGGAAAAAATTTGGTGGACAAAATATCAGGAAAAACGGGATATCTGGATTGGAATGGAGGGAAACATCGTTTTATTCCAACCGAGCTTACTTTAGTAGAACAGACGGAAGAATTAGTTCATATTATGTATTACGAAAAAGGATCAACTACAGTATTTAGAATGGAATTTCACATCATTTTATTATCACATGTAAGTAACATCTATCACTATGTAAAAGCTTCAAATCCAAGTACGAAAAGAATATCTTTAGAAGAATTCAGAACTGTGCATCGATTCAATCCAACCATAATGCCCCACATCAGCAATGGTGTGCGCCATGGAACACCACCTCTTCAAAAGGTTTTAGATACAAGACCAACAATCCAAGATGCCACCTGGCAACTGCAGGATGGCAGTTACTACACAAAATACGAATACTCTCATTATATTCACGAAACACCTTGGTATGGAGCGTTTGGAGGTGGACTTGGAGCTTGGCTTATATCACCTAGTCGTGAATACCATTCTGGAGGTCCATTGAAGCAAGATCTTCTGGTTCACCAAGATTCTTTAGTTTGTAATTACCTTACTAGTGCTCATTTTGGTACACCTAATCTAAATGCTGTCACTGGATGGTCTAAATTTTATGGTCCTTGGCTTTTGTACTTTAATGAAGGTAAAACTGATGAAGATTTATTAACAGATGTTGCTAGGCAATCCAAAGTTGAGCAATCGCTATGGCCTTACAGTTGGGTTAATGATGCAGATTATCCCTTAAGGCGTGGTTCACTTTCGGGTAGAGTGACAGGACAGCCTAAAGCTGCAGTGGTGCTGTACTCATCAGTAAAAGAATCATTTGATTTGCAAACAAAAGGATACTCATACAACACAGAAACTAATGATGAAGGATATTTTAATCTGACAAAGATTCGTCCTGGTTCATATCGTTTAGTAGCATATCCATTGGCTGGTCATGGGATTGAAAATTTAGCAAAAAAAGACATCGATATAGCAGAAGGTCAGTAAACAAAATTGGTAATAACTTTGATAAATAATTTAATATCAGAAAGATGTAGAAAAAGTGTATTTTTATCGCTTTTTACTTACACAAATTTTCTTTGCCATTGAACCAAAACCTAATATTTTACGCCCTTTGTAATTTAGTAAATACACTTATCAAAGTTGCTGTCAACAGTAATTGAGAAAAAAAAATTAATTTCGAAAAATCTTTCGTCCTTTTAAACTGGCACGTAATGATCTAGGGACCTTCGAAATCCCCGAATATATCCGAAAATCACGAAGCCGGGGAACAAAATATTAAATATAATGCTTCAGGGACATAAAAAGCTTAATTTATTTATTTACCCTATATTAAATAAAATTTATTTGTGTTGTTTCCGTTTGTTAGCGGTGGCTTGGGGTTGGTTAGTCAATGTTTTGTAAAACGAGTTTACACAGTATATTTAATTGTGCTTATTAATACGCATACATACATACATATATATATATATATATATATATATATATATATATATATATATATATATATATATATATATATATATATATATATATGAATAGTTTGGTTATTCCGGGTTTCAATCCGTTCGTTCAAAAAATCGTTTTCACTACGCGAGTAACGAGACGAACCGCACTTGAAAATGCCAAATGAGATTTTGGCGAAACGTCGTGAAAACGATTTTTTGAACGAACGGATAACCCGGAATAACCAAACTATTCATTCTACCATCCGTGAAAATCTACGATATAACATATATATATATATATATATATATATATATATATATATATATATATATATATATATATATATATATATATATATATATATATATATATTCTTGGGTATAGGTTTTACCATTTGAAAATCAAAAGACGACAATTTTTCTGACGTTTCGCTCTACATAGTGAGCTTCTTCAAAGTTACGGTATATTTATCTTTCATCCTGAAAATAACTTTGTGCGTGTACATACGTAGTGCGAAACGTCGCAAAAATTGTCGTCCTTTGATTTCCAAATAGAAAAATCTATACCCGAGAAAATATTACAGAAAAATATTAACAGAAGGTTTAAGATACAAAAATAAATTATTTATATATATGTATATATATATATATATATATATATATATATATATATATATATATATATATATATATAGAGAGAGAGAGAGAGAGAAATTATCGTTTGTATAATTTTTAAGTAAAATAAAAGCTTCTCGGCTTTGCGGACGTAGATTGTAAACATTATTCTCGTATTAAATAGATGGTAGATTGTTGCAGATGCAATGACCTCATGATTCCAGACAAGACAAAACAGCGCTGTTGTCATTATCCAGACCTAGAACTTCTCCATCGTCTTGAAGTTCTCCGCAATGTTTAATACGAGAGTAATGCTTACTAACAATCTACGTCCGCACAGATAAGAATTATGCCTTTAATCAGGACCATTAATATGTTTGTTTAGATATTTAATTACATTGTAATATTGTGAAGTACACCCACCAAAGTAGATAAAATAGTAGGAATAAAAATAAGGAAAATATTGCTCAATAGAAAATTTTAAAACTAATAGTTGGTAATTTTATCCTACATATTTGTTAAACGAAACGGAACTAATCAACATTTGATAATTTACTTTTTTATACCTACTTTACCTTTTTCTTAATTAATTTTTTATTTTTTATTATATTGATACACATGTCGACTTGCATACCCTGAAATCCAATAAACGTTTTAAACAAAGATGAAATTATTCCAAAGATGGTATGTATTGAACAGAGAGGACTGAGAGCTAAATTATAGGAACTATGTCGTATAAAGATAGATTTATTGCAAGTTGTGTTAGTAATATAGTGAGTTTTGACAGGGCGCAGGATATACAACTCGGCATCATATATAAAGGGTAGTGTGAAAGCCTATTCAATAAACATTATTAATTTAATATCATTAATTTAACAATTTTTAATTTTTGTTAAATTTTATTATTTATTAGGGGCGAGCGAGTCCAACAAAGATCGAAAAATGTTCTTTTTCGAGTTTTAATATACAGGGTGAGTCGGGAAGAACGGACCAAACTTCAGGAGTGTACTGTATACGTGAAAATAATTTAAAAAGACTCATATTCTTATTCGAGTCTTATTTCTTTTCAGATTATTGCATAATTAAAAAAATAAATAAATTAATTGATCGCTTCATATCACAGATGCTGTAGGTACCGACTATCTGAATCAATCAGTTTTGTTGTTCTGATATGTGCAGTGTCAGGATATTGTGACAATGATTTAACGTTTATTTTCAAATTTGAATGATTAGTATTAAAAAATGTCACATACTTATTCATATTTAGAATATGCAATAATTTCTTTAATTTTTGTAATAGGGATGCTACAGCTGCAGTTGGAGAATATTATTAGCGATATCTGCATCTGAGAAATTCGGATAAAACGTATTTATGACAGTTTTCAACAAACTGTTTGAGACTGGAATGTTTCTTGGTGCTAATATAAAATCGGACCGAGCCATTGGACAAAGTTTAAAAGAAGTAAAAAATATTGTGTACTTATTTAAGAACAAATGAGGATGAATAAAAACATATAAGTTTTTTTGAATTATTTTCAGATATATAATACACTCTTGGAGTCTAGTCCATTCCTCCAGACTTATTCTGTATAGTGGTAAATGGAGTTAAAATTTTGTGTATATTTTTTTGTTCATATTAAACTCATTTAAGTACTTGTGAACCATTCTTTTGGAATATATGTTTTTCTTATACAAAATTTCAACTCAACCACAGTTTATAATGTGACTGTTTTCAGTAACAAAGCATAACGTTTTCTATTCCTAGCACAACTACTTTTGTAAAAATGTAGAAAAATAAATAACAAATTTTTGACTAATATGCAATAACTTTGGACATAAGAAAACCGACCCTGAAGGAGCTTTTAAATAAGGCGAAATGTTGTGAGTTAGAATAAAAGCCATCAATCAATTAATCAATTAAAGTATTTTCTATAAATCACCATCAAAATTGATCCTTATACCTTTATATTATTCAGTCATTAATGTTTCTGTCCCACACCAAAAGAAATGTATAAACAGACATTAAATATCTGTTTTTATTGATGTTGATATTAGAATAAGTGCAACAACGGTTAAATTTTAACTTAATAGTTTTACTGTCAGCTCGTTTAAGTAAACTGGTCAACAAATCAAGTGATGCTCTTCTTATTTTCGAAATATTCAACATTTTTTTCTAATTTGTATCCGATTTCAACAAAAAAAAAATATCAGTGCAGTTTTTTACGCTGAATTCATTATGTAGGTAGTATTAAAATTACTAGAAAGAAGTAAAGAACTTTTTTAAATACAAAAAAACCTAAGTAACGATTAAAAAGTTTAAAAGTAGTACGAGTATGTTTCATATACTAATTTAGTAGTGCATATATATATATATATATATATATATATATATATATATATATATATATATATATATATATCTAGAACAAAAAAAAAATAAAAGACAAAAAGAAAACACATTAAGAAGAAAAGCAAAATGCAAAAAAAAAGGAAAATGCGTTGTACCTCAGTTTCAAGATAGTCTGAGAATGCCTAGAGGAACTAAATGATTTGAGTAAGAATAATAAAGTCACCCTCATGTGGGTTACGGGACATACCGGGATAAAGGGGAATAAAATAGTAGACAAGCTAGCGAGGAAAGGGGCTGAGATACCATTTCTGGGACCAGAGCCTTTCTATAGAATCAGTAGCAGCGTAATGTTGGAAGAACTAAAGGTAGAAGAAGAAAGCAGAAGATGAAATTATTGGACGGAGCTGCAAGAATTTAAACAAGTGAATATACTTCTGGGGAACTACCACTAGAAGAGATTCAAAGAATGTATAAGCTTGAGTAAACGCCAGCTCAGAGTTCTGACAGGGGTCCTGACGGGACATTGCCACCTGAAGGAACACCTCAAGAAACTCGGACTGGCAGAAAGAGGAGAGTGCAGATTCTGTGAGGAGGAGGAAGAAACCTCTATTCATATCCTTGTAGAGTACAGCGCTCTAGTTCTTGGGAGCAAACCAAATCGAAAAAGGGGAGCTATCCACCTTGAAGCCGTCCTACATCATGGTATTCCTGAGGGAAATAGGACTGGAGGACCTGCCCTAGCGATAAGGTAACTCTTACGACTGGGCAGTAGTAGGGAGGCACAATAGATCTACCAGGTCGCAGTATACAAACCCCCAACTCTACGCACATACATACATACAATCATACGAAGTTTCTGAATGCGTTTACCAACAAAAAAATCCAAGCAAGGTTTATTGGCTATTAAAATAGTGGAGAGGTGATACAACAAGAGAATCGCATAACATCTTTGTTGTGCCCTGATTCAAATATTGTCTATGAGAATATACATTTTTATTGCCAAATTACATATTGTTAATTTAAACCTAATATGTTACTATAACCGTAATTTATGAGGTAAAGAAGTGTCCACATTTTTTCTAAGTAATTTTCAAAATATTGTTTTTAGTTTCGTTAAACAAATAATCTAAATAGAAATGAATGTAATTATTTGCAATGTAAATTTTGAGTGTTGTTTGTATAAGTGAAGCTATTGCACATTTAACATTTGGACAATAGAGATGCGTATTCGGTATAGAACAAAAATTTAAGAATGCTGCTCCGTTGAATTCTTATGAATCAAGGTTTGGATTTATCGAAGTAGAGGTCGTAAACATCCATTCAAAATTGTAAAATAACACTAGGTGCCTCAATTGATTTGTCGACCGACCTCATTTTTACAGTAAATGCGTTAATTATAATAAAAGACTGATTTTTCTTTCCTAAAAAAGCATACGAATAAAATTTTTATGCAATATTTTTTATTCTCTCTGAACTACAATAATTCACTTTAATCTAGAACATAATGTTATAAAATATATTTTTTTAGGTTCAACAAGCTACCAAAAAAATAAGTCGCAGAAAGCTACATCAAAATTAATTTTATGTAAATAATTCAGGAAATTTTAGAGATAAAAGGAAAAACCAGACAAATATTGTTTTACAACTTTCATCTAAAAAAAAACATTATAAAAAGTTTTAACATTTAACTTTTCAAGAGAAAGAGTTTTTCTCTCATACATTAAAATAAAATTTTGCAGGCCAGCAAGATGCGGGAGTTTTGAACTTACCGGAACCTTCAGGAATACTGTGGTCGATTGGAGAAACAAATCGTAGAGCCGACAACTTCAGGTACAGCGACGAACAAAGAAATTTTTACTGGCAATTGATTACCCCGACGAATCTTAAATTTGTTATTGGCAAAAGCAACATCACTAAAGACTGGTACTATTCGCAAAGTCGTCCTGGTACATGGAGTATCGTTTTTACTGATACTCCCGATAATCAAGCAAGAACTTTGCGCATAGGAGTAGCTGCTGCTAGTGGTTCCGTGTGCAAATTAAAAGTTTCTATAAATGATTTTGTTCTTGGAGAATTCGATTACGAAAACGATAAATCTGTTTACAGGCAAGCAATGCAAAGTGGCAATTTTCAGTATAATATAATTGAAGTTCCTGCAGCTGAAATTAAAGAAGGGAAAAATGTTATTTCCTTAACCGTTATATCTGGAAAGTTTATGTATGATTCAATAAGTTTAGCAAAATAAAACTAAGTTTAATTTTAACTACTTGTTATTCACCTTCCCCCCCCCCAAAAAAAAAAACTGGTCAAATTTCATAAATTAACGATTTACATGAATTTCATGAAAAAAATGCTTGACAATTTTTAAGACTATGTATTACAATATACAGGGTACTCAAAAACAATATCAGATTAGGGTAAGTGATTTTATTTGATAAACAAATGTCAGTGACGAAATAAAATGGTTCCTTAGTTACAGCTAATTTATTATATTGTTGAATAATATTTAATTTATTTCCGTATATATCAAGTTGACCTCATGGAATTAGCTATCTAAGTTTTCTGATGTTGTTTCCAGACACACTGTAAAAATTTATCTCGCCGAAAATAAAAGCAAATCCTTTGATTGAAGATCGATTTATTTTCCCCCTTCATAATAAATCAGGACATTTAAACTGCTCGTATGAAAATTTATTACCCAAAAGTTGGAAAATACGTCATCACCCGCATAATACAAATGAATCACATCTGATATCCTTTTAAAAGTGGCCAAAAAGGATTTTTTGTTCCTCGTTCACCATTACACTACACGCTGAAAGTATGTATATATATATATATATATATATATATATATATATATATATATATATATATGTAATCGAAGGTTTTCGGGCATCCCGTGTATGTGCTGAGTCTCTCTTACGTTCAATTACACATCACATCCGTGAGAATATCCGACATAGCATGTATATATATATATATATATATATATATATATATATATATATATATATATATATATATATATATATATATATATACAAGGTATTTCATTAAGGGTGATCGGATACCATATCTCAAGAAGTGATAGTTCAGGAACTTTGGGAAAAAATTCAATTAAGGAAAGTGGCCAAAAGAAATTGTTGCTAATAATTTTTAAGTTCCTAACTCTGTCGCTAGGAGGCGTAATTGCTATGGTGATGTAAAAAAATACATTTTTCTGGAAAATATCCCTATATAAGCTATCAATAAAATATTACATTGATAATTTTACTACAATTCTACATTTTTTTAGTTTAATACTTTTTGGTGTAAGATGTAAAGTTAGAACAAGAGAGAAGGGAGAAGTCTACTGATAAAAGTTACCATAAGATTGGTTTGGCTGAACGGAATGTTATAAACTTAGCCTCATTTAAGAAAGGAAGGTTTGACAAATAAAATCAAATAATAGTTATATTAAAATGATTTTCGGGGTCCTCGCTAGATGGCGTTATTTGAAACCCTTCTATTTTTTTTTTTAAATTTACCCCGAAATTTTAAATAGAAAGAGAGTTTATATATTATATTCGGCAAGTAGAATAAATTTGCAAGAGAAAATGTAAAAAAATTAATTTGATATTTTTGTTTGTTTCGAAATTATAGCCAAAATAATAATTGATATTACGTTGGCCAGAAATAGCAGGATTAAATTGTCGTAAATTTGGCATAAATTGCTTATGTCTTGTTTGTCATTTAAGACATGTTGTTCTGTTTTCGTCGTAAATGACAAAAAAGACATAAGCAGTTTAAGCCAAATTTTCCACAATGTAATCCGCTGAAAATATTTTAAACAATTGTCAAAACCTATATTTTACTTACTACTTCTGAATAACAACTAAGAATTATTCCACACCCGCTACATATTATTAGAGACTTCTCAGATATTTGAATGAAGTCTCGAGGTGCGTACATTTAAGTTTTATAAAGATGTTGTCATTGTCATTTTAAGTATTTAAACAAAGTTTTTCTTATTGTTAGTAATGTTAATTAATTTTTTAATATTTAAAAATATTGTCCAATTGAAGTGTGTCTTTTTGTAAACTGTAAGCAATGCTTAATTTAAAAGTAAATAATAAAAAAAATGTTTTTTAAAAAGCGTGCGAAACGTTAAACAGCTTTTGATGTAACAATATATATATATATATATATATATATATATATATATATATATATATATATATATATATATATATATATATATATATATATATATATATATATATGCGCGCCTTTCATGGATTCCTCCGTGTGAGATGCAATAGCAGTGGGTATATCCAAAATTATCTCTCTCACACGGAGGAATCCGTAAAAGCCGCATAAAAATATATACGCCATCCGGCGGGAGGTCGGCGAAGCCGCGTTCAGTATTTGCATGCTTCCTTCTGATCTGTCCTTTGCACAGCCAGGTGCATGTCGGTACCCTGATGAGTCTAGTAGAGACAAAACATGTACCTCTGCCGTATCACTGTGGCGGGGAGGGTAAGTTTTGACTTTCTTCTCGATATGGGGGTACAGGTAGACCATCATCTCGATGGTGGTGGAATAAGATAAATTTTGTTCCTTAGCAATTTGTTCCAACAGTGCAACCTCTAAACCTAAAGGATATGGTTGAAACGAAATTTGCATTTACTGTTCGCATTTTACTTCATTCATATACGGAGCTGCATATAGTTGTACATTTGCTGAATGTGATTTCAGCACTACAACAGCATCATGTGGATATAACCACTGCTAATGCATCTCACACGGAGGAATCCGTGAAAGCCGCATAAACATATACATGCCATCCGGCGAGAGGTCGGCGAGGCATGTCGGTACCCTGATGAGTCTAGTAGAGACGAAACATGTATCTCTGCCGTATCATTGTGGCGGGGAGGGTAAGTTTTGACTTTCTTTTCGATATGGGATTACAGGTAGGCCATCATCTCGATGGTGGTGGAATAAGATAAATTGTGTTCCTTAGCAATTTATTCCAACTGTGTAACCTCTAAACCAAAAGGATATGGTTGGAACGAAATTTGCATTTACTGTTCGCATTTTACTTCATTCATATACGGAGCTGCATATAGTTGTACGTCTGCTGAATGTGATTTCAGCCCTACAGCGGCATAATGGGGATATATCCACTGCCATTTCATCTCACACGGAGGAATCCGTGAAAGCCGCATAAACATATACATGCCATCCGGCGAGAGGTCGGCGAGGCATGTCGGTACCCTGATGAGTCTAGTAGAGACGAAACATGTACCTCTGCCGTATCACTGTGGCGGGGAGGGTAAGTTTTGACTTTCTTCTCGATATGGGGATACAGGTAGACCATCATCTCGATGGTGGTGGAATAAGATAAATTGTGTTCCTTAGCAATTTTAAGTTGGTCATATAGCATGATCAAAAAGTGACTAAATCAATACCACAGCTTCCATAAGGTTACCAATTTGGTGAATATACAATTCAAAAAACGGTAAGAGTGTCAATGGACATAAATGTAGACTTTTACAGCTAACTCACACCGTGTTTCAAGCCGAGATATATGCAATTGACATATGTACCTCAAAAAGTGTCAAAAAGTGTTAGAAGTGCGGTCAGAGCTAGTCAGGGAACTCGAATAATCTCTCAATTAACTGATATAACATAACAAAATTATTCTGGTGTTGATGCCAGAGCATAGAGGAATGAAGGGAAATACAATTTTTCACTATCTTGTCAATGCCATTTTTTTGACTCAAATTCCTTTCACCGTATTTTGACGCTAAATAAGGTTATATCTATAGAAATTAGAGGTTTACTCAACATATCGGACGTAAAAACTAAGATTTCCCGAACGTTAACTATTTTTGCATCATTTTATACGAACTTTGGTGGAAAAAGACAGTTTTCTACCAATAAAATATAATCCTTAACGTATAATGGCTCTTAAAAATATGCTTTAATAGCATAAAATGTTTTAAAATTCATTCGCGAGAGCATTCGCCAACTGATTTTCAATTTGCAATAGAATACACTTTTAAGAATCCATTTTCCAAATTTCAGCTGTTGTAAATAATGGTGCCTTCAGCATAAATTGCGATTCAATTCATGAAAATGCACTTTCTCTAAGAATTTTCTTCATAAACTTTCATTTTAAATAACTTTTATAGAAAGAAACTATTTAAGTACGTTACGCTAGAAAATTATAAGAAGTAAAACACGATTTGGCTGTTATTGGAGAACTACACCAAGTCTGTTCGTGTAATCGTAAGAATTTCTCCAGTCTACACTGCTAAATATAAACAATAATATTTATAATTCTTTAAGAATATTTTCATGAGTAGATTTATGTTAGGAATGTAAGTTATTCTTTACGTCAGTTTATTTAAATATTCGACATTATTATCCTGTAATGTGTGTATTAACATGGGTGGGATAAATGAGATTGCAACGCTACATTCAATGAGTGTTCTTCTGAATAAATGTCTTCAAAACGGTAAAATCCCTGATAACTGGCAAAACGCCAGAGTCATTCTTCTATACAAAAGAGGCGACAAATTAGACATCGGAAATTACCACCCCATAATTCTTCTACCACATCCGTACAAATTGCTTACAAAGATTATAACTAATAGACTAACAAACAAATTTGACTCCTATCAACCTCGAGAACAAGCTGGAATTCAAAAGGGCTTTAGTACAATAGAACATCAAATTACTAATGCACCGAATATAAAATTCAAATCCACCCAGCATTTGTTGATTATAGCAAGATTTTTGACTCTGTCAAGCTATGTGTCATATTTCAAGCAATGGACAACGCAAGGATTAACTGCAGATACAGAAATCTTCTGAAATATATTTACAATAAGGCCACACTGCAAATAAAAATAACAGAGGACTTAGAAACACAGAATCCATCCATCCATCTAATGCTTCCACTGCTATTGCATCTATAACTTTGTATCTTACTTTATTTCCTGCTTTATCTGATTTGAGTCCTGCTTCAGTATCATCCATTGATCACAGCTATTTAATAATAAATTAACAGAACTAAAGGCATCTGTGGCAGATTGGTTAGTCCCATTTATATATGCTTCAATATTCGCATTGATATTTTTGTCGGGTCGCCTTTTAGCATGCTAAAAAAGTATTTTATTTTTGAAATATATTGAAACTTTTGTTCTTAAGTTACTTATTGCGCGGTCGGTCATTATCACATCCCATTATGACAAAAAATTTATTTCCAAAAAATAATATCAATATATACATATATATATATATATATATATATATATATATATATATATATATATATATATATATATATATATATGTTTATGTGGGTTTCATGGATTCCTCCGTGTGAGATGCAATAGCAGTGGATATATCCACATTATGCCGTTGTAGTGCTGAAATCACATTCAGCAAACGTACAACTATATGCAGCTCCGCGTATGAATGAAATAAAATGCGAACAGTAAATACAAACTTCTCTCCATCATATCCTTTCTGTGTTAGAGGTTGCACAGTTAGAATAAATTGTTATAAAACACAATTTATCCCATTCCACTACCATCGAGATGATGGCCTACCTGTACCACCATACCGAGAAGAAAGTCAAAACTTACCCTCCATCCGGCGGGAGGTCGGCGAAGCCGCGTTCAGTATTTGCATGCTTCCTTCCGATCTGTCCTTTGCACATCTAGGTGCATGTCGGTACCCTGATGAGTCTAGTAGAGACGAAGTATGCACCTCTGCCGCATCACTGTGGCGGGGAGGGTAAGCTTTGACTTTCTTCTCGGTATGGTGGTACAGGTCGGCCATCATCTCGATGGTGGTGGAATGGGATAAATTGTGTTTTCTAACAATTTATTCTATCTGTGCAACCTCTAACACAGAAAGGATATGATGGAGAGAAGGTTGTACTTACTGTTAGCATTTTACTTCATATATATATATATATATATATATATATATATATATATAACCTCCAGAGTCTCAAAAACTAAGCGTTTTCCAAAAATGCATAAGGGACAAAAATTTCTTTATTTCAAGGAGGTCAAACGCTTATTACCTTGAAATATAAGTCAGTTTCAAGGTCGAAAACGTTAAGCCCTTTCAACATTAAGAAGTTTATGTCTTTGTCATTTAATCGTTTCACGATCAAATAACTTTTGGAAGTGAAAAAACAAATGTCCTATTTATATTGTTGGACGGGGAATTTTCTCTACTTCCCATTTTTTCAATAAAAATATAGATTCCTATTTAAAAAAATTAAAAAAAAAAAATGGAATTCACTTTAAAATGGTCTGGATATACAAATCCAAAATCAGTTTCAAAGTCATTTGATCCCTTTAAAATAAAGAACCTTTTTTATCCCTATGTTTTTTTGGAAAACTCTGTTTCCAAAGTTAAAAAGAGTCTGTATACAGGATGATTCTCCGGAAAATTTATTGATCGATTTTGGGGAAACTATAATTAGGATGAATCTGAAAATTTGACACATTAGGCATGGGGGACCGCTGGCTAAAACATTATCAAGGTGGCGACACTTCCGGTTATACCGGAAGTACATGCCGACTTGCTTATTTTAAACAGAACACCTTACATATTATTGCATTTTTGATTTTAACGTAAAATTGTAGACATATTTTGTGTACAATGTTCTATATTTAAGTCTCACGGTTTTCGACATATTTAAATTTTTATGTCAAAAATGACGTTTGCTGACCAAAACTTAACTATACATTTTTCCTATAAGAAAGTCTTTATTATTTAATTTGGATTAATTTTCTTGTAGACGAAGATCAACTTCAATAGTCTTTTTATGATATTTTGAAAATTACTTGTACAGAGTGGTCAAACAAGAAGAATAAAAATAATGTTTAAAAAAAACGTCAAAAGTCAATTTTTTCAAATAGAAAGCACCTATTTTTATAATTTTATCATATTAAGCATTAAAAATAAGAGTAACTTTGTATAAGGTTGCTCTTCCAAAAATTTGTAGTTTTGAAGATATTGGCAATTCAACATTCTTCTATTGTAAAAATGCTATACGGCTTTTAGGTTTTGTTATTACTTGACCATCACGACGAGGCGTGGCGTAAATAAAACAGTCGAACCATACAAAATTGTCACTATTTCTTACTATTTGACATTCATTAATACTAATCATGCCGGGGCGATTGAATTACACGCATGAAGCTTATTTAAACTTATTTATTATTTATGGAGAATGAGCTAGAGTTATGTCAAGAACATGCGATACATTCGCAATCCGATATCCAAAGAAACAGAAACCAACCCTTCCAACTGTTAAAAAGATAATAAAAAACTTCAAGAAACAAGCAAGCAAGAATTATTCATGTGTGGTTCTTCTTATTGACTGAGGATTAAGTTCTTCAAATGCTATTCTGACGCGCTGCCTGCAATCTTCCATAGTGATTTTAATTGTCCCCAAATAAATAAATCAAGTACTGTTAGGTTGGTGGAGCGAGGTGGCCAAAGATGTGGCCCATTCTTAGCTTTCCATTGATCATAAAACAAGTTCTGCAGATGATTGTTAACTAAATGACTATTATGTGAAGGCGCCCCATCATGCTGATAAAATAGATTTCTATGATCAGCCAGCGGCAAGTTATCTAAATAGTTCACTTCCAAATTTCTCAAGGTGTCGAAGTAGCGCTTACCTATAAGTTAAAAAACGTATTTTGTATCTAGAAGTCTTCAAAAATGGGTTACTTACCATTTAGATTATCTTGGTAGAATTCTAGGGCGACGACGCCGTCATTTCTTATAGCACAATACACGTTAAACTGCCAAGACCCTTGAAAATTTATTCCTCTAAATGGATGTATGTTTGAGTCGCTCCAGTAGTGCGTCGATTAAACAATCTATTTTTTTTGAATTTTGGCTTCGTGCGTCTGACTAAAAATATTATCCAAAAAACCAGCATTTTCTTGTGACCGAATTAAAATAAATTGACAGAACTCTGCTCCTCGTGGAAAATCAGTGCCTTTTAAATGTTGTGCATAGGGATGAAAATATTTTCATAATTAACAACTGGTTTGTTTCTATTTCTTTTTGCTTTTATAGATCCAAAATTCCTGAAGTTTTCTATAGTCCCTTTAACAGTTGGTGGTGTTGGTTTCTGTTTCTGCGAATATCGGATCGCGAATGTATCGCGTGTTCTTGAAATAACTCATCTCCATAAATAATAAATAAGTTTAAATAATTTTCTTGCGTGTAATTTAATTGTCCCGGCATAATTATTATTATTGAAAGTCAAATAACTAGAAATAGTGACAATTCTGTAGGGTTCGATTGTTTTATTTTCGCCACGCCTCGCCGTCATGGCCAACTAATAACAAAATTTAACAACCGAATAGCATTTTTACAATAGAAATATGTTGAATTGCCAATATTTTGAAAGCTACAAATTTTTGGAATAGACAACTTTATACAAAGTTATCCTTATTTTTAATGCTTAATATGATAAAATTATAAAAATAGGTGCTTTCTTTTTAAAAGAATTGACTTTTGACGACTTTTTCAACATAATTTTTATTCTTCTTTTTTGACCACTCTGTACTAATAATTTTCCAAATATCATAAAAAGACTACTAAAGTCAATCTTCGTCTACAAGAAAATTAACCCAAATTAAATATTAAAGACTTGGTCCGCCAACGTCATTTTTGACATAAAAATTTAAATATGTCCTAAACGGAATATATATAGAATTTTAAGTAGAAATCAAAAATGTAATAATATATAGGATTTAGTAGTTAGTACATTGTCAAATTTTCAGATTCTTCCTAATTATAGTTTTCCCACAATCGATCAAAAAATTTCCAGGAGAATAACTCTGTATATTTTCTTCCATATCACATTTCCCCTTACTTTAGTAAGGCATTTAAGGCCAGTGAATATGGTGACAGTAGATTACTGTACTATGGCGCTCGAATTCACTAATTGTGCGGAATATTCAAGGCCACGATTGATAGCCTTACCCCCAGTATCAACTCACAGTTTTTTCTCATTATTTAACTTATGACAAATCATATGAATGGATTTCATATGATACAAAATGACTTTATATTTTATAATTTTTATACAAATTCTGATCGGCGAATGACGTATAATCTGCGATTGGCTATTTTTTTGTTATTGCTTATTATATAAAGAATCACTACACTAAGGTTGAAGTGGTATAAAATTACATAAAAGGTTTTTTTCATAAATTCGACACTCTGCTTCTTCGAACATACCCCTGTAGAAGTAGCATAACGTCAGAACTAGGGCCCGGTTGTTTGAACGCTGAATAACGTAATAATATTTTTATTTATATTTCAAAAAGTGTTGATAAACAGTAGATGTTTAATTTCTTGGTACAGACATGCCGATTTTATGCTATCCTTTTCTAATTGCATTATTTAAACGAGTATCATCGGTACGTCCTTCGAACATACCCCTGGGTACGTCAATTCTGAAAACAAAGTATGAATATATGGTTGCCTAAATTTTTATTATTGTTATTTTCAATATGTAAACAATCTAACAATATTTACCGATAAAAATAAGTTTTTAAATCCTCTTTTTGTTAATATTAATTGTAAACTTCGCATTTATAGTAATTTCTAACACTTAAAAACACCGAAAAAAGTCACGACAAGCAATTAAACTGAAAGACAAGATATGTAAATATGTTTATGTCTGTCAAACATCAAAAAAGCGTCTCCCCCACCGACCATAAATAGCCTTCAGACAAATCTATTGTTGTTTATATCTAGAGTATGATCGAAGCTCTGCTTACTGCTTGCACTACGGGTACGACACTGACTCTCACTTTGGTTACCATTGCTACCTAAGCACTTCCTGCAATAATGAAACGGTACTGCTTGTACTAGAAGTAATCGACTTTGTGAAACTTATCGTACCAGGGCATTTGGTTGATTAGTTTAAACAAATCTTTAATAGTGTCGAATAATGAAACCATTATCGCCTTTTTATCTAACCAATGTTGCAACTATGAGTGATATCTTAACATCAACTGCAACAAAACAGAATACGTAGCAGTAAACAAAGTATCAAACTCTTGTATTTATGTTTTGTAAATTAAAAACTTTCTTGTAAACTGAAATTCCGCGGCCGTAGTTTTTAGTTTTGTGTTGTAAGTAAGCATTTCAGGACACTCAGGAAAATTTCGTTCAATCTTCTACTTTCTCCGCTTCATTAGACTCTAAAGTTCGCCGTAAATTTTTTTGTTTGTTCTTTTGTTTACAATTGGGCGACAAACTTTTTTCCTTTTGTCCCCTTTAAGTATATTTGATAGAATTAAAGCTTCCCATCCTGATTGCCATTTCGTTTAAAAAAAGAGCTGCTTTTTAGTGAAATTTGAACTTTTTAGAAAGATTACATTATTTGATTTAAATCTAAAATTGGATGCCATATCTTACAGCAAAGTTTAATCAAAACTATGCGTCGTCTTGACATCGATCAGAATTGTCCAATCATAAAATAGCATGTTAACTTGATGGCACAACATTTAAACACTTTTTTTCAAAAAAAAACTTCTAATAGTCAGTATATAGGCACATTTTTGATGGATTTGCAAAAATTCTAGAAAGTTCGAAAACTGCGAAACATCCTGTCTGACTATTCCTCCATTTTATAGTGACATCTGTCATGTGTCAACCGGGAAGTGTAGTGGGTGGTGTAAGTAGTAACTACTTACTTAAAATACAGATCAAAAGTGCTAATGTTGGGTTTTTCCCCGGTTTTTTAAACGTGTACGTGTTTAATATCCAAACCACATTGGTGAGTTATTTAATAATTATAAGTTAGGTTAATACTCTAACTATATATATACATATATATATATATATATATATATATATATATATATATATATATATATATATATATATATATAAATAAATAAGTTTTTGTACGTGTAATTTAAAATAAAATAGAATGAAATATTGGCGAAGCGGACGTGAAAATTTGTCAATCTACATGATTCTCGTGTTAAAAAGTGCGGAGCACTCCAAAATATGGGAAAACTTCGGGTCCGACAGATGGCGACAGCGCTGTTTCGTCCTAATATGGGACTCGTCAGGCCACCGCATTCGGTACAAACCATCATCTCGCCTTTGCATCCTATAAAGCTAAGTTTAAAATCAAAAAACAGCAAACAAGGCGACAAAGGCGACATCTCGATGGTCCACTTAATAACACAAGAACCACACAGATTTAACAAAGTTTGTAAAAAAAAGTGGACCAACGAGATGTCGTCTTTGTCGTCTTGTTTGCTGTTTTTTGATTTTAAACTCAGCTTTATAGGATGCAACGAGGAGCCATATTAGGACGAAACAGCGCTGTCGCCATCTGTCGGACCCGGAGTTTTTCCATATTTTGGAGTGCTCCGCACTTTTTAACACGAGAATCATGTAGATTGACAAATTGTCACGTCCGCTTCGCCAATATTTCATTCAATTTTATTTTAAATTACACGGACAAAAACTTATCTATTTATTTATTTACTTGTTTGGCTTTGAAAGACGCTAAACGATGCTCTCATGGTGGGATCGTTTGGTGCGACACGTGGCTTTGGCTGCTGAAATGAGCAGTAGGCTTGGTTGCCAGTACCGAAAAGTGCGACCCCTATCCTTTGGGCAGCGCGTTTCGTGTACTCGATTTTACATATTTCTGTTTTAATTCACCGTCACGCCACCATATGGCGTTTTTCTTTTAACAAACTTTGTTAAATCTGTGTGGTTTTTGTGTTATCAAGTGGACCATCGAAGTGTCGCCTTTGTCGTCTTGTTTGCTGTTTTTTGATTTTAAACTTAGCTTTATAGGATGCAAAGACGAGCTGTTGGTTTGTACCGAATGCGGTGGCCTGACGAGTCCGATATTAGGACGAAACAGCGCTGTCGCCATCTGTCGGACCCGGAGTTTTTCCATATTTTAAGTGCTCAGCACTTTTTAACACGAGAATCATGTAGATTGACAAATTTTCACGTCCGCTTCGCCAATATTTGATTCTATTTTATTTTAAATTACACGGACAAAAACTTATCTATTTATTTATTTACTTGTTTGGCTTTGAAACACGCTAAACGATGCTCTCATGGTGGGATCGTTTGGTGCGACACGTGGCTTTGGCTGCTGAAATGAGCAGTAGGATTGGTTGCCAGTACCGAAAAATGCGACCCCTATCCTTTGTGCCGCGCGTTTCGTGTACTCGATTTTATATATTTCTGTTTTAATTCACCGTTGCGCCACCATATGGTGGTTTTTTTTACAAACTTTGTTAAATCTGTCTGGTTCTTGTGTTATTAAGTGGACCATCGAGATGTCGCCTTTGTCGTCTTGTTTGCTGTTTTTTGATTTTAAACTCAGCTTTATAGGATGCAAAGGCGAGATGATGGTTTGTACCGAATGCAGTAGCCTGACGAGTCCCATATTAGGACGAAACAGCGCTGTCGCCATCTGTCGGACCCGGAGTTTTTCCATATTTTGGAGTGCTCCGCACTTTTTATCACGAGAATCATGTAGATTGATAAATTTTCACGTCCGCTTCGCCAATATTTGATTCTATTTTATTATATATATATATATATATATATATATATATATATATATATATATATATATATATATATATATATATATATATATATATATATATATGCCGCCGGTTTGTGTCATTCCACATTTCATCGAGTTATGATCTGTTTTTTTACTACTTACTGCTAGATGATATTCGTTAGTAGGTTTTTCCAAGTAATAGGCAACCGCTGACTCTCGTTTCTGCCGAAGATCATCTTGCTGTCTGGAAAATTCGCATTTTTTCGCGGGTTGTTATGTAAATTGTGTTGAAAAAGTGATTAGATATTATGTTATGTTTGTAAATTTTACTAGAAGTAACCAAGATTTAAAGTTAGTGACCGGAAAATACAAGTTATATGCGTCAAAAAAAATTTTTTTTGGTTAAACCACACTAGATCGAAAAAATACTTCATATTCGCATTCTACAACCTGAAAATAGGATGTATGTAAAAAAATTGTAGAAAAATTCGTAAAATTCTGTGTTTCCACTTTTCCTAAGAATTATCAAAATATTAGATTCATATAATAAATTAAAATGTTAATGCAATAGAAATAAAATGAAGTAAATCTAATTTTTATTTTCACATATGAAAACTAATTACATTTTAATCCCGTTTTAGTGTTTAATTGTTTTTCTAAAGATGGTTTATGAAATAAATAAATCGAAACGTCAAATATCCTAAAAATGTTTTTAATATAATCAAAAAATAAAACAAACGTATTAATTCTACACGGTCAAGAAAAACAAAGAAATATTATAATTTAGGCAACCAGAAATTCATACTTTTTCTTTGCTGCCCGTTGATGACTATCGCGTAAAAGAAACGCCTCCTTTTTTATATTTGGGTGTGGTTTGGTTGCTGAACGCGTATCGAATCGAACTCTCCGGATTTCAGTCAGTCGTCGAAAGCACCAGACTTGTCTGATGTTCCTAAAATTAGGCGAAGCATTTCCAAGTATAATTTTATATCGCTAGACCGTAACGTGATGCGTGTTTGGTCCTGTAACGAGCGCTATCGTGGTTCATTTCTACCAGGTCGCTATTTGTCGTTGTTATAAGGTAGATTTAGAAAGTGAAAAGTCGTTTCTAAGTTTTTTTCTACCTTATTGAACCGCAACGCAGGGGGGTGCGGTGAGAGTCCCTCCTAAACCACCCGACCAGATAGGAAATCTGGCCGCCTCACCTTTCTTCTCGCTCACCGGGGCAAAGGGGAGTGAATGATGAAAGGGGCTTTTGTTTCTTCTGTTTACTTCAGGAAATTGAAGTAAAGTTTGCTTCCAAAAATAAGCATTTGTCTGCTATGCATAAAGCATGATGAATGTTTGAGCTTGGAATGCTCCAAGGTTGAGATTCTGAGAGAAAATCAAGAATTGGGTAAACTAAGCATTACGGTGAATAACACTTAACCAGGGGAACTTGCAAGTGTATGAGTTTATAGGCCTTTTGTTTTTGTTTCATATTTTCCGCAGAGAAAGTTTGGAAAAATTTTGTGATAAAAATTTCCGCAAAAGAAATTTGTTGTACAACGTTCCGCATGAAAATTATGCATAAATTTGAATATAAAATCCGCTACAGGGATGTAAGGTAATGCGCATATTGAAAATTGAGAATAGAAATTATTCCGCAATGAAATGTTTTAGCGTTATTTTTACCTATGTGTTTAATTAACGTATGATGTGTGTAACTATAACTAACTGTACATATCTTTCCTTGTAATCTATTCCTAAACGTCGTAAATGTAACAGTCCATTTAACTCTCGCAAGGGATACATCTTATCACTTCAATCATGTCATAAGTTGCTTTTAATTCCCGCAGTGAAAGTCGCTGAAGAGGGATAAAATATAATCCAAATTAATATTTCAGGAACCGACCTTTTTCCCGGGTATTCCCACACTAAGAATCCCGAAACAAGGTGTTTTCATATTCTGAAATATATCGGAAAATAGCTAAAAAATGTAGGGGTAACAAGGAACAGATTAAAAGAAGTTTTGTGTTTAATTCCGCAAAATAAATATGGGTAATAGAACGCTGTGAAAAATGTATGGTTAACCAATGTGCTAAAACAGTACTAGTAACTGTAGACTTTATGAAAATTTTATCTAAGCGAAAATTGAATATAATATTATGTAATAATATTATAGGAGTGTTAAAATGAATGAAAGTGAATTTGTTTTGGACAAATTTGAATGAATTTTTCTAGAAAAATATGATATAGGAAATTATACCATATTTGTGAATTTAAGGTTATGTTTTGTTTGAGTATTGGGACACTCATGTTTAATTCGAATTAAATCGCGAAGTTTGTATCGGTGATCCGTAATTGCAACACCAGTTCGTGTATACAATTACGAATAACACCCGACTTTCGAACTATAGTGTCTGAGAGCTCTGTAGTTGTGAAAACTTACCTAGGCGTTCGTATGCAGATACTACCTAAATTCTAAAACTATGTTTTATACAAGGGGAATTCTCAGACACCGTATTTAATTCGAGTTGTTTGCATTTCGCTTTAAAATCTTCTTGAATCTTTGGTTTTTCACTATCCAAGTGCAAGTGATAGCTACTAAACGCCCAAAGACTCCGAGAATATGATTTTAAGTTTACTGAAGCGAAGGCTGGACGTTCTTTGAAGACTTCGATGCCTTCAAAAAGATCGTCGTGGTTGGTGTATGAAGGTACTGGAACGGGTAAACGCTACGGCCGTTGCTTGTTGTGCTTCTGATGGATGTTGAATCAAGAAGAGCGATGCTTGTGATCGACGTATTTTATAGTAACTTTTAGGCCACGCCTTTAAAGTTAAAATAAACGAATGATCATGCTGGATTTTGTTCCATAAGCACTAATGCTTTTTGAACTGTAAAATTTGAAAAGAAAATCGTGTTTGAAAATTGGTGAAATGGTGTTTTTCACGTGTAATGTGATCCATGGTGATCTGATAAATATCCGTTTTTGAAGTATTGCAAACAGATATGTACAACACTCTCGAAAACGTATCGCGCTTGATATTTAAGAGAATCCTTAGGCCAATGAGTATCTTGTTTGCGCATCATGTGACGTGGGAGGAGCTTACTAACGAAGTTGACGTCACTTAAATATGAATGCTTTGACAATGATCCTCAGATTGTTGTTGAACTTTTTGATGATAAAAATATTTTAAAATTTTTATGTTTTATAAAAATGTGTTTTTACAACACGACATACCGATTATCATATTATACTAATTTAAATAATGGAATGAGAAAAAGACAGCAAATAATCTGTTCATATAATAGGAAATAAAAAAAAACTTGCACTCTTTATCAGCGCTTTTCCAAATATAAATAAAAATATTATCACGTTATTCAGCGATCACACAACGGGCCCAGATTCTGACGATATGTTAATTCTCAGGGGAAATTCGTTGACATACATCCAGTAAATTTCTTGTTACTCTATATACATAAATTGTTAATTCGGTCTTCGTATCTCAAAGTATAAACAAACACTGAATAAATGATAAATAAATATGAAGAAGAAAGTTGTTTCATGTTATTTATTCTCAAAAAGACTACATTAAATTAAAATTTATTCTTCACAAAATTTTATAACGAGAAAAATGTATTGTAATGTTTTGCTTCTTGTTTATCATTAGGAAAACGTAAACAAAATGTGGCCTGTACAAACGAATATAGAGTCCATTCCAAGGGTCTATATTCGTGCTTGTACTTACAGGGAAGGTATCCGAAGTATCCGGCTCCGATTTTCATATTGTTGTAGAGATTACAAAATTAAGAGACAAGTATTGTTTTTATCTGCGGAGATTCATATTAACGGGGTGAAAACCGCCCCTAAAGTTTTCCTCTAAAAACAGTATTTTTGAAATATCTCAGGTTCTAAGTGAGATAGTTTTACGAAACAAAATGAGAGTTATTTGTTATGTGAAATGCTGTTAAACTAGGATATTTTCCCTTATTTCTTATTAGGGAAAACCATATATTTACGCACATAATTTAATTCTAAAAATTACAAAATTTAATGGAATTGTTCGAAAATTTTTTTTTCATGAGTTTCCAAAAATAAACTAGTTAAAGAGGGCTGGAGCGGATCCAGCCTCTCTTTTTAGTGGGGGGGGGAAGGCAGTATGGCAAGCGAAAAAAAGTTGTCGATGGGAGGGGGGAGACACTAGCAACATTCCCATTTTTAGTGTAAGGGTCGGGTCTATATTTCTGAATTTGAAGCTCTTGGAGAGGGAGGGGGCGATCACAAGAAAAAACAAGTTGCTGACAAGGGAGAGATACTAGCAGCATACACATTCCTAGTATAAGAGGCAGAATCAAGTCTCTTTTTCTGAACTTAAAGCTTTTAGGGTGTGGCTACCGCAAGAAAAACAAGTTGTAACGGGGGGGGGGGAGTGCCAGCAACATACACATTCCTAGTATAAAAGACAGAATCGGTTCTATTTTTCTGAACTTTGGAGGGGGCGATACAAGCATACACATCCCTATACTCCATTCAAGAACTAGAGAGAGTGATAAAAACTATTACCGAAACCTCCAACGTACCTGCTCCAACGCCGCAGGTAACTGAGGACTGCAGTAAATCGAATTATATTTAAATATTATTAGCTTTTATAAATTTACTGCAACAATAAAATTGCTGATAGTTCAATTTAATTTCTGCCAGTGAGCAAAGTACACCTTACAGTGTGTGTGTATATTGTTTGTGCTTGTTTTCATATATTATTTGAGATTGGTGAAATACCCAATAGAAGTGGCTTCCACCTTTATATTTATTCCAAGATCGTTAAACCAGGGCCTTTTTTCCTCAACGAAAAACTTATTACGATGAAAATTTATAATGCTTTAAGATATCAATATCTAGATAATAATGTTAAAAGCTCTGTTGAGATGTGTTCTAACATAATAGGAGTTGGAAAATCTACTATGTACCGAATACTGAAGGAGAAAAAAATGACTGGCATTGTTGGTACTCCCAAGCCACATTCGATCACAGGCAGACGAAAAACTTCGTTAGAAAAAGTGATGAAACTGCAATAAAAGGAGTTGTAGATCAATGAAAATCGCGATTTACCCGAAATTAAAAGAACTGAGCGCTGGATATTGTTCAGAGAACTTAATTTTTGCTGGGAAAAACTAAATAGAAAATCTATTCTTATAGACCGTCAGGAAACTGTCCGTTGAAGAAGGAAATATCTCTCTCAAGTAAAAGGTAGAGTTGCTAGAAATAACACAACTTACAAAATTACTATTTTAACTAAACTTTTGAAAGATTATTTTGAATAAAGTTACTGCGGAAAATTTGGAAAAATTCATATAATAATGGAATAAAACAAAATGTGGAAACTCGATCTCATGATTGGTAAGATAGAGGAACCAATTATAATTAATTTGAGGGAAGATAACTTCACTCATTTTGATTAGGAATTGGATACGTAATGTATACCAGTGTAAATAAAATTTATTATTAAAATTTTTGTTTTTGTTGTATTTTATTAATCAATGTTGTTTATATATTTTTTGATATATGTGTCCCACTCTTTAATTTTATATATATTTAATTCCAATTAGCCGTAAGTTTTTTATTATTTCATTTGTTTATTTGTGTCTTTTTCTTAAGCGTGTAGAATTAACATGTTTATTTTATTTTTTGGGGGCTATCAAATTTCCATATAATAAAGTAAATTAAATTAAGATATCAATACAATAGAAGTAAAAATCAGTAGATGTAATTTTAACTGGAACATATAAAAACTAATTACATTTGAATCCCTTTTTAGTGTTTAATTGTAATTCTGCAGATCGTTTAAGAAATAAATAAACTGAAACGTCGAATGTCCTAAAAATGTTTTTAATTAATAATAAAATGGCCGATAGGCCCAAAAATATTTTAATATTATAAGGACGAATTTATTTTTATATGTATGTTTAACTTCTTGTATTTTTGATACTGGGTATTTTGTAAGTATTTAAATTATAACTTAGAATTTTTTGAGAGAATAAGGCTACGTTTTAGTCTGAATGTACCTAAAACGGATTCTATGACAAAATTAAAAATAATAAAACTACGGTTGTGATTTGTGTTAAATATGTAAAAATTATCTACGTTTGGTAATGTTTGTGAATTATTAAGAAATCACAAGAAATAAAATAATATTATAAAAACTTTTTATTTTATGTTTATTACCCAAATAATCTTCTATGCCATAAATACTTAGTGATAAAATAAACCTCCTTCCGACACCTATGACAAGGATTAAGACCCTTTTCAACACTTCAAATTATTATAGACTGGTATTTTAGATTATATCTGACCCATTCCTATGAAAAATTTATGTGTCTAATAAATTTTGCCAAAAACACTGGACTAAACACAGGTAGTTTGCGAAGAAAAAAAGGGTAAAAAATGATTTATTACTCTCTCTAGTTCTTGAATAAACTATAGTATGAGACAAAATGGGGTCTATTTTCCTGAACTCAAAGTTCTTGGACGGGGGGGGGGGCGATCACCACCGCCCCCTCCCCCCCTTGGATTCACACCAGAAAGAGGGTGAACCATTCCCGAATACGATTTTTTTAACTCCAAGTTCTAATTGAGATACCTTTACAAAACAAAATGGAAATTACTTGTTATTTGAAATGATGTTAAATTATGATATTTTCACCCTCAAAACATTACATCCCTTATTTCTTACACCGGTAAACCATCTATTAGCGCACGTAATTTAATTCTAAAAATTACGAAATTTAATGAAATTGTTTGAAAATATTTTCTTTCACGAATACCATAAGTAACTTAAGTGGTCGTGTTTCGGGGTTTGTAAAAATAAATTAGTAAAAGAGGGTGAGCTACCCCCAAATACCAATTTTTACATTTCAAGTTCTAATTTAGATAATTTTACGAAACAAATTGCAAACTAATTGTTTTTTGAAATTAAGTTAAACTATAGTATTTTCACTCTCATGTATAGTTATTCTTAAAATTTCCAAATTTCACTTGATACGAGCGTTACTGAGCTAACTGAATTTTTTTTTAATTAATAAGAAAATATAAACTTTTTTTATGGGTTAAGTACTCATACCTTTAAATTATTATAATTTATGACAAATAGTGATTTTTTATTCTGTAACATTTATTAAAATTAAAATTTGACCATTTTAACAATAATAATATATGTATGAAATTACAGTTTACTTTTACAAAAAAAAATAACGAATAGTATCCTTGGGAATGAAAATACCGTAGTTTAACATCATTTCGAATAACAAATAATTTTAATTTTGTTTTATAGAGATATCCTAATTAGAACTTGAGATATAAAAAAAAACGTATTTGACGGTGGCTCACCCTCTTTTACTAGTTAATTTTCAGAAACAGGAGGTAGTTATCACCCTCTATGGGGGAACAATTGGGTAACATTGGTGTCATGAGAGTATTTACCTTCGGGTCATAGTAGTGAACTTTTCTGGCCTATCTTCGGATCCATAAAAATTGTAATCCTTTTTGATTCAATATATTTTCTTTGTTTCTATTGCATTATTTGAATTTAGGGCTGGTTTCTCATAACCTTATTGGGTGGTACTACCACAAATCTACTTCAGTTTCTTGAAATTTCTCAAAACTGGGACATTTCCAACTTTTTAAGCAGTCATTGTTTTTTTTTTATCATTTTGGTAAAATATGATAGTAGTTTTCATCCTCTAAAATGGTACGTTTCAAATCTATTGATTGGTTGCTAGTTTTTAAGCATAACACACATAAAAATTCATGAGCTATATGCATTAAGATCAAACTACTCTTCTAGAAGCTTAGTCTCATTTTCCCAATTCAGAGGGTGTTTTTTGGCACTAGAAAATTATTTTGAGGATTCACGATTTTTTTGACTTGATTCGTTTCCAGTGTGAAAAAATACATAGAAATATGACGGATATATTTCGATGCTCCGAAAATTTGAATTCTTAAGGTGTGTATAAATATGGCGAGTCGAGTATGCCTCGAGCTTCCAACGAGACTCCTTTGAAATTTCGTCGATTTCTATTGTTATCGAGGGCCATCGTCGGCAAATTTGAAAAAAGGCAATAAATGCAGTTGGGTCACAAGAAGTCAATTTTTTTATAGTTCTGTTATTTTCGAGTAGCTCGACCGATACTCGCAGCGATCCATTTTCTGTCGGTTTTTTGGTGCGAACTCAAAGGATTTTTTTTATCTAGTCGGACGGGTTTATGACACGCTTTTTCGAAAAAATTTACTTTGCAGTGAGACTGAAGACACGAGATTTTCTTATTTTTTTGTTAATGAAATGAAATTTATTTAGCACTTGGCATTAATTGATTAAAAGTTGTTCGTAAGTGAATATGGAGTGATCGGAAGAAAATAGTGGAATCTGAAAATAATTCCAAAATTTGTGAGTTATGGACAAAAATTTTAGAGAAGAAAAGAAGTAAATAAGTGAAATGAAATTGCGTCAGAAAATTTTCAGAAACAATCGAGAAGAAAATTTCGAGTGCGTCTGCCATATGGAAATGGGCTGCTGATAATATATAACATATGTTCAAAATGTAACGAAGGGATATCCGCTAATATGTTGGAACTATAAATTTTCTAGAAGTTCGAATCCTAACAATTTTTGTATACAAGTTAGTGTGCTATTGTAGTCCAAGTTTTCGTTTTTTATTTAATATACTTTTCACGGTAAAATCCCACTGCAGAAAAGTTACAAAGCTGTCGTTTGTTCTTCATTGTCAGACAAAGTATGATAATTGTATGCACACCTGTGAAGAGGCATAAACCAAAACCATAGAAATTCTCAGAACAGATTTCATAAATAATTCGGCTTTCCGAATTCGGATAAAGCAAGGGGTAGATATTGTATGTGTCTTAAGTATGTATTTGAGGAGAGAGTTGTATACTTAAAAGATAATTAGATTTAAAAGTATACATCTCAGTTGGGCAATTAACAGAAATGACATTTTTAAGTATACTTCAGATGTGAATAAATGTAAGGCCTTGCTATGTTCTTGTCTTACAACTTTCAGTGCTAGCTATTAAAAATTTCTACTTTTAGTCCAAAACTTAGCGAATCTACAATTTATAGGGGAAATAAGGAAAGGAAAGGGGGAACTGTGTGCTAGTCTAAACCGTACTCTAGAAGAAAAAATTATACAAATGCTTCAAAAACATACTAAGAAGACACGTTCATGAATTAGAAAGTTTTTAGTTAGAAAATAAAAAGTAAGTCTAGATAAAGTTTTGAAAGTTATGAAACAAGACTAGAATGCGAAAAACCAATCTGTAGAAAGTGCTGACAAAAATGAATTTCTCGTAGGGAAAGTGAAAATAGAGGTGATACAGAGGAAATACTTTTGAAGAAAACGGTATTTGCGGGAAATTAGAAAATACCACAGGGAAGGCAAAAACATTTGTTATCTGGATGTAATCTGTCTCAGTATGTACAGGACACATAGTACAAGAAATGTATGAAGATAAGAATATAGCAATTTTTCGTGAAGCATTCTTAGAAGGGTTATCGACAGATTTAAAACCCTTATCCGCTCAGGGCCACAAACTCATTACAACTCATATTGGAGGGAATTTATAGAAGTTTTGCAGCAGTTTGAACCGAAATCTACCAAAGATTAACTTGAATAAATGACGCCGGATATCTTTCAAAGATATTTTTATCAAATGATACAACTCATTCTGGAGAGGCCAGTTGTAGATTTGGATAACGCCAATTATCATTCTAGACTGGTGGAAAAGTTGCCCATAACATAGTTGAAAAAGCAATATTACACATTGGTTATCAAAAAAACATATTTCCTTTATGAACGGTTTACTAAATAAGGAACTTGTCAAAATTGCGAACGAGAAAGAAAGACAATTTAAGAAACATGTGATAGATGAATGGGCTGAAGAACATGGAAATGTTGTGCTTTGAGCACATTAATTAAAATCCACTAAACTTAAATGGGCACAATTAATTCGTAACTCGGGAGAACCCAAAATGTAAATTATAAGGAATTCGTTAATTTCTTAATATATTTAAAAAAATTATCAGCGAGGACTGGTGAAACGGCATTAACTATGTTATTAAAGAAAAACTTAGTTAAAGTTCGTATCGATGCAGCCACATTCGCCGCGACAATCATCGCCAAACAAACTAGTAAACAAAATGGGTAAATTTCGGTTTTTACTTTGAAATATTAAAGATAATTAGAAAATAACACTCTTGAAAAAAGTAGGTTCTTTTTTAGCAACCTAAAAACCGCCATATTGAATCGCGAACAGATTACTGACGATCTACGTATAAGCTAATTTCGAGATTAATTAAATAATATTTCGAAAATAAGAAAAATTACCTCGGAATATAATGACATAAGGAAAACATGATAATAAAAAAAAATTCAGCCAATTTGACAGCATGAGGTATTGTAATATTGGCCAGTGAACGGGAAAACACAATCTCGTGTAAAGGCTGATTTCCAAGATTTATCAATAGATCTTGTAAAAGTACAACAAAAAGGTATCTTTTTTATTTATAAATATAGGAGATAATATGTAAATAAAATCACTTAAAAAATTGGATTTATTTCTAATGCCTCGGCATCACAATTATGTTGAACCCCATATAAGCTGATTTCGGGATTCATTATTAAATATTTGGAAAATAAGAAAAAATTAACTAAATTTCATTTCGGAATATAAAGAATATAATCAAAACTTAAATATTTTTTTTCTTTACCCTTTATTGGTTTACACCGTCCAGACGCTAGACATCCCTTTTGGCGCCGGGCGTCGAAGAAGGGTTCGAACCGACAAAGATCCGTTGCAAGCTCGTCACGCGCTCGACTCGCCATATTTATACGCACCTTTAGAATTTTGACATTTACGCTCATGCGTAAAATTTCTTCCTCAATATTTCCTGGTAAAAAATTTATATTTTTCTAATCTATGGTGATCTAGAAATAGACTGGAACAGGCTTTATCAATTCCTCAGAGGGGCAAAATATCGGCGATTTTTCCCATTGTCCTTTATAATAAAATATTCCTAAAATTCACTAATACAAAAAAACATCAACGTCAACTACCTCTAGGCTAATGCGTCTCCGACAAGCATTTGCGGAAATTAATTAAAGAAAGTATTTTAACGGTTCTTTTAATCACCAAATTATCATCGATTAATTCAAGTCTTTGTTAAACCTTATTGAACCATGAAACAAAAGAAAATGGGTCCTTTTACGTAGCAGAATTTTTTTTAAGGAGACAGTCGAGAAGCTAATAAATCTTTAAGGATATGACAATTTCCTTTTTTAATAATGAGGTTTGGTAGATTTTTAAAATCTGATCAAATATTTAACCAAAAGCAATCGTTACTATTACACCGTAATTATGATGGAAAAAAACTTTAAATATTATGATTAATATCTCAAATTGTTCAACACACAAAGGAATATATATATATATATATATATATATATATATATATATATATATATATATATATATATATATATATATATAAGCTTGTTAATATTGGGGTGTGCAGCAAGTGATAGAGTACTCTTTAAAGTTAATCCAAGCTTTCGAAAATCTTTAGTATCATTTTCATCTTCAGGGAGACTACAAAAATTACAAAAAAGGAAAAATTAGTGAGATAAATTTTCCCTATTAGTATTGATAACTTACATCTTTTATTTGAGGATGTTCACTAAGATATTAAATGGTTTTATGACAAAGTACATTGGTAAAAGAGACTAAAAAACTACGGTCACAGACCAATTCACAACAAATTATTACATCAAATTGATTTTAAAATTTAAATTAAAATAAAAAAAATTTTTAAAACAGGAGGAACCATTTTGTTCCTTCCCGAGTCACATGTGACTGTAAAATGAATTTGAATATTATGAGGTTAAGAAATTTGTCAGCTGTCAGTAGGGCTGCCAACCTTATCCCATTAATATTAAGTTTAGTTTGGATGATCTGCATTTAAGGTTAACTATACAGTAAATGGCCAGTCATGCTGAAGTTATTAGGATAGATAAATGAAAATTATTTTTCCCTTTCAGAAATATGAAAAAAATTACTGAAAAAATTAGGAGTCAGCAGGGCTGTCCACTATTAATGTATTTTATAAGGTTGAGATTGCAATTAAAGGTAATTATGCAATGTTTGGTCAGCCATACTGAATTATTAAATCGTTAATATCTAAGGAAAACTATGATCATTATTGTTACAAATATTACTAACTGTTTTAAAAATTTTTTTTTAATTTTAATTTAAATTTTAAAATCAATTTGATGTAATGATTTGTTGTGAATTGGTCTGTGACCGTAGTTTTTTAGTCTCTTTTATCAATGTACTTTGTCATAAAACCATTTAACATCTTAGTGAACATCCTCAAATAAAGATGTAAGTTATCAATACTATTAGGGAAAATTTATCTCACTAATTTCTCCTTTTTTGTAATTTTTGTAGTCTCCCTGAAGATGAAAATGATACTAAAGATTTTCGAAAGCTTGGATTAACTTTAAAGAGTACCCTTTCACGTGCTGTACACCCCAATATTAACTAATTTGTCCTAACTAGTCAGCAACGACTACCCTTTCTATATATATATATATATATATATATATATATATATATATATATATATATATATATATATATATATATTAAAGTTCAATAAGCACTTAACAGATTCGAAAAATCCAATTACACAGTATCTCAAGTAGTAATTTTTTAAAAATTACATGAAAAAAAAATGTCTTATTATTTTATAAAAGTCTATGTAGAGTTGCTTTAAAAGCACTAAGACAATCCATAGTCAAATCTCATTCAGACTGCACTTATTATATAAGATACAAGTTCTATATAAGGGTGAATTAAAGGTAATATTGGAGTTTGCATGGGGCGAATTAAATAAATTTGGATTTATCGTACTATACTTTGGCACATTAAAGTTTAATGACTCCAATATGTCCCTATTTTCAGGAAAACCCCTTAGTATATTAAATAAATTTAGCAAATCTGCAATTTTTCTTTTTTTTTTTTATAATGTCTTCTCGTTATATTTTTCCCGCAAGAATTCTTTCGAAATGTTAAATTCATATAGTCCTGATTCTTTAAAATACATATATGTTAACACTTCGTTTTGTACTTCTTTAATGCTATATTTATGACACTGATAATATGGATGGTGGTTGTAGATCATCTGTTGATCAACAACCACCAAGCACAGAAGATGCTAAATAGGATTTTGACGAAACGTTTGCAAACCTCTACAGAAAACCAAACGAACGAATGGATGTGTTCCCGGATTAATACTGAATCATATATATATATATATATATATATATATATATATATATATATATATATATATATATATATATATATATATATATCTTTGTCAACCTCTGTCCATCCACTCCTGGATGTAGGTCTCTCTCAATTGTTTCCATCTTTCTCTATTCTTCGCCAATCTCATCCACTGCTTGCCCGCCACTGTCCTTATGTCGTCTACCCATCTTTTTTGAGGTCTTCCCGTGCTTCTTGTTGTCTCCCTCGGTTTCCATTCCAGGATTCTTCGTGTCCATCTGTTGTCCTCATATCGGGCTATGTGACCAGCCCATTGCCACTTCATCTTTGCAACCTCCTTTGACTTTCGTTCTGCGTATCATCTCAGTGTTTCTAATCCTGTCTCTCAATGGTATTCCAAGCATGTTTCTTTCCATCGCTCTTTGGACTGTTTCTAATTTTTTAGCGGACTTTTTGGTGAGGGATATGGTCTCTAATCCATACGTACACACCGGTAATATGTATGTGTCATATACTTTTCTTTTTAGATTTATGGGAATTGAATTATTTTTCAGGATGTAGGCAAGTTTACCAAAAGCAGCCCATGTCAGCTGTGTTCTTCTTTTCATTTTACCATCCTGGTTTGATTTTCCTACTCTGATGTCATGACCCAAGTATACATAGTATTCGACGTTTTCTATCTTCTGGTTCTGTATTGTTATGTTTGCCTGTTCGCGGCTCATTATTTTTGTTTTGTGGTAGTTCATGTTAAGGCCTATAGATGCGGATACGTCATTTAGTTGTTGTAGCATTTCGTTCAATTCTTGGAGATTACTTGCTATTAAGATTATGTCATCAGAAAATCTGAGATGGTTCAAGTATATTCCATCGATGTTTATACCTTTGATGTCCCATTTAAGTTCCTTAAAAATATCCTCTAGGACTAGGGTGAACAGTTTTGGCGAGATAGAATCCCCTTGTCTCACTCCCCTTTGTAGTTTTATGGGGTTCGTTTTCGTCTTGTCGTCTATTTTTATTTGAATGGTTGTATTTTCGTATATGTTCTTTATGATGTTTATGTATCTTGAATCGATTCTTGCGTTTTCTAAGGATTATAATACTGCCCATATTTCGATGGAGTCGAATGCCTTCTGGAAATCTACAAAAGCCATATGGAGCGGTACATTATATTCGGTGCATTTCTCAATTAGTATTCTTATGGTGTGTAGGTGATCTGTGGTGCTAAAGTGTTTTCTGGCTCCAACTAGTTCGACAGGTTGGTAAAAATTGAGTTTGTTTGTTATGCGGTTGGTTATGATTTTGGTTAACAACTTGTAGGTGTGTGATAGGGATATTGGTCGGTAGTTTTCAATATTTGTATTGTCCCCTTTTTTGAATATTAAGATTACTTCGGAGTTATACTAATCCTATGGAATTTTTCCCTCTTCAATTATTTTATTAAATAGAATCTTCAATATTTGTTCTATTTTTTTGCCGCCAATTTTCTGCATCTCTACTGTAATTTTGTCTTCTCCTGCACGTTTATTGTTCTTTAATTTATTTAGTGCCATTCTTATCTCTGAGTTTGTTACTTCTGGAATTTCCTCTGAGCCTATGTTGAGTATGGTTCTTTTCGTTCGTTGTTGCTCTTGTTGTGCGTGTGGCGAGTATAGCTTGATGTAAAATTCTTCTATGGCTCTGCTTATTTCCTTTTCATCCTGAACGGTCACGTTTTTCGCGTTTTTTATTTTTATTATTTTTGTTTTGCCTCTTGAGTTTTTTGTTTTTAGTACTTTCATGTTGCAGTTTTCACTTATTGTGTTTTCTAATTTCTTTTTTTACTTCCTTGTTTAGAGTTTTGAAACTGTCTGTTGTTCGATCTGTCCTTTCTCGTCTTTCTTTGAGAAGGCTCAAGGTATTTGGTTGTTGACTTTTTTAACCGATGTGTTTATGGTTTGTTTTATTTTCGTGGCTAGTTCGTTAATTTGCATTTGCTTTATTGTCTCCATTGGTGTTAGTCTTTTTTCTAATTCATTTTGATAGTTGATTTGTTCTTGCGTCAGGGTTTCCGTGGTTGGGTAGCGTTCTTGTTTGATGAGCTTGTTGCGTTCTGTTCTCATGTGTATCTTGATCTTCGCTCGTACTAATCTGTGGTATATATATATATATATATATATATATATATATATATATATATATATATATATATATAGAAAAAGAGAGAGAGAGAGAGAACGTGAATTGATAACTCTTTTGACTGAATTAAAAATTTTAAGAAACTCATTATTGTGGTATATTATAAATCTTTTTAATTTAAAGTATATCTTAAAATTTAAAGTTTACAAACATGCTCGGAACATTTACCGATAAATTAATGAACTTTCCGATTTAATTTCATAAATAGCGTACGTTATAAAATCGTTGTATACATAATAAACACATTTTTACGAGCTATCCGAACTAAACATTAAAATATCATAAAACACTAATAAAACCACATTTTCTCTAGTTAAATTGGTAATAAAAATTGATAAAGCACTTGTTTTTCCGCTTACAATTTGTTTTTCCGATAACCGATGGCCCGTTGATAAAGAGCCAACGGAATTTCTATCATGGCTGTCAAAGTGATAAATTAATCTTGAAATTTTATTGATATTTGACTTACAATGTTTGCCATTATGTTTTCGATGGCCCATTGTATCTGTATTGATACAAGAGGATTCATTAGTTTGGTCATTAAAGTCAGACGCCTGTTAGGAATTATTGTGATTAATTTCGATTTGAGTGTGGTGGAGAGTTTAGTCGTTTAGCTTAATTTTCTACTAATGTAATAAATCATACGCAAGAATTAGACAACTAGAAGTATTTTTATACTGATCCTAATGGATCAAGACTAATGCTATTAAAATTTTATCGTCAACAAATTTATATACAATTAAAATTGCCAACTAAATACGTCAAGAAGTGTTACTGTATTAAAACGGATATAGAAATCAAATTTGTTCTCTGAAAGTTCTCGTTTGTAAACAAGCGACAACTTGGTCCATTTTTAAACGACTTCTAACTTGGGAGGTACTCAGTTCGTCGACTATATATTTTCTTTTTATGTATGTACAGGGTGAGTCAACGATTGGATGAAGTAGGTTTGTGCCTTTTCGGTGAAATTAACAAAGAAACTATATTTATTGTTTGATACAGTTTATTTTTACGCAGATTTTAAAAATATTTAGGACTCTACAGGGTAAGCCAAAAAACTAGGACAGCATAAATTTGTATTTTTTTTTAAATAGAACACCCTATATACGAATCGTATTTTCGATTTAGCTTATAATTTTAAATCTTTTTTATTAAGGGTTTACTATAATAAAACTTTATAGTTTCTGAGATAATTAAGATTAAAGAAAAAAAGTCACATTTTCAAGCATCAATTCAATCCTAAATAACGTTTTCAATTTTGTGACAAATATATTCAAATTTGGAATTTAGCAAGGCCAAGGACAAGTTAACATAATTTTTACCTAATATTTGCAATAAAAGCTACAGGGTGTTGAACACATCGGCTCAAATTTGAACAAGTTTAAATGAATAAATATCTTTTTTTTAAATGGTACACCCTGTATATTTTCGTGTTATTTAATAGAGTAATAAGAACCCTAAAAGTTTTGTTCAATATATCCTATACCTATTTATAATAGTTTTTGAGATATTTCAGTTTTTCTTATTTTCCATACTTTTTTACAGAAATAGTCTTCATTATCATAGTAGGCATGTGAAAAAATAAAAAGAAATACAGAAACAAACAGAATGTGGTTAAATATGATGAAATACATTATTCGTTATATTACAACGGCAATAGTTTAATTAAACATAATGTGAAAAAATTAACACAACAATAACGACAAGGCAAATACATATTTACTTTTATACTAAATTGAAACAAAAAAATTACCTATTAAATACTGAGATTAATTATTTCTTTTTAATAAGTGTTCGAATAAACGACCCTCTTGTGCAATGCACAAATTTAGTCTTTTTTGCAGATTTTCTTGGACCCTGGACAAAATTAGTGGCGTTATTGTTCTACAGGTATCCCTATTCCTGTTTCGCATATCTTCCACTGTTGGTGGATTAACATACACCTTATTTTTAATATAACCCCATAGGAAGAAATCTAATGGGGTGATGTAGCAAGACCTTGGTGGCCACTCAATGAAACCCCCACGTCCAATCCATTTTTGCGGATATCGTTGGTCCAAAAACGCACGAACTTCACGATGGTAATGCGGAGGCGCACCATCGTGCTGGAACCACCTACTGTCGAGCTCATCCCTATCGAGACCTTGAAGCAGTTGGGGTAGTTCTTCTTGTAGAAAGTTCAGGTAACTATGGCCATTTAGTGGTTCATTAAAAAAGTAGGGTCCAATAATTCGATTATGATGAATACCACACCAATCATTTAATGACCAGTGGTTTTGATGTTGCACCTCTCTAATCCAAAATGGGTTTTCTGTGGCATAATAATGCATGTTGCGTCTATTTACGGCACCGTTACTTCTAAAAGTAGCTTCATCACTAAACATTACCTTGCATAATAAATTTGGATTTAATTGAATCTCCGCATTTATTGTACGACAAAAGTTTACACGACTTTCAAAATCCTGTCCATGCAATTCTTGGTGTAATTCCATGTGATATGGATGATACCTATATTTCTCGGTAGTACGATTAGCGGTGGATTGTGATGTTTCACATAATGCTGCTAACTGACGGCTACCAATATAAGGATTTTCCTGAACATTTAACAATACTGGTAGTTCTTTTTCTTCATTAGTTACTGGTTTGTTGACCACTTTACGTTTTGGATAATCAACAGTACCAGAAGAATCAAATCTTTGCATTAAGTTTTGAAAAGTATGGGTATTAGGCTGGCGTCGATCAGGATACTTCATTTTGTAAATTCTTTGAGCAAGAAGGCAATTTTTTTGAGCCTCTCCTATTGTATAAATCATATCTATTAACTCATTCTTTGGAAAATTCATTTTACAATATAAGATGAATGCAAAAAAACCAAACTACACTACATAAAAACCAAAAGAAGCGATTGCGGTTATAAATTTGACACACAGAAAAACGTTCTTTTACATTGTTTTTGCCATGGCTACTATGATAATGAAGACTATTTCTGTAAAAAAGTATGGAAAATAAGAAAAACTGAAATATCTCAAAAACTATTATAAATAGGTATAGGATATATTGAACAAAACTTTTAGGGTTTTTATTACTCTATTAAATAACATGAAAATATACAGGGTGTACCATTTAAAAAAAAGATATTTATTCATTTAAACTTGTTCAAATTTGAGCCGATGTGTTCAACACCCTGTAGCTTTTATTGCAAATATTAGGTAAAAAGTATATTAACTTGTCCTTGGCCTTGCTAAATTACAAATTTGAATATATTTGTCACAAAATTGAAAACGTTATTTAGGATTGAATTGATGCTTGAAAATGTGACTTTTTTTCTTTAAACTTAATTATCTCAGAAACTATAAAGTTTTGTTATAGTAAACCCTTAATAAAAAAGATTTAAAATTATAAGCTAAATCGAAAATACGATTCGTATATAGGGTGTTCTATTTAAAAAAATACAACTTTATGCTGTCCTAGTTTTTTGGCTCACCCTGTAGAGTCCTAAATATTTTTAAAATCTGCGTAAAAATAAACTGTATCAAACAATAAATATAGTTTCTTTGTTAATTTCACCGAAAAGGCACAAACCTACTTCATCCAATCGTTGACTCACCCTATACACCGATTACTCCGGAACGGCGGCACCGATTTGAATGAAATTTTTTACATTATGTTCAGGAGGTCGCTGCGGGGTTCCCATATTTTTTTGGATGAAATTGGTCTATTGGTAAAATCCAAGATGGCGCTGACAATATGGCGGCCAAAAAAATTAATTTTGTCTGATTCTCTCCAAAATTGGTACAGGGGAGTTTTCGGGGTCTTTTGTTAGTTACGAATTTAAAATTATTTTTAAAAAATTCAATAAGGCGGATCCAATATGGCGGAAAAAAATTAATTTTGTCCGATTTTCTTTAAAACTGATATGGAGGAGTTTTTGGGATTGCGCATTACGAATCTGAAATTTTTAAAAAAATTTAATATGGTGGATCTAAGATAGCGGATTAAAGTTTCTACATCTCCCGATTTTTTCTAAAGTCAGTATTCGAAGATTTTTGTTAGTGTTAATTAAGAATTTAAGATATTTTTTGAAAAACTCTATCTGGTGGATTTAATATGGCGTCCTAAAAATGATGTAAGGGGTTCTTGAGGGTGTAAATTATAAATTTAAAAGTATTTTTTCAGAATTCAGTTTGGCAAATCCAATATAGTGGTCTAAAAATTTTATATTTTTCGATTTTGTTCAAAGGTGGGACTTAATCATTTTTGAGGATATAAATAGCGAATATAAAATTTTAAGACAATCAAATATGTCAGATGCATTATGACCGTCTAGAAATTTTAAATTTCGGGATTTCATCCAAAATTGGTATTAGGGGGCTTGGAAGGGTTTAGATTTAGATTAGATTAAGACGTTAAAATTATTTTTTTAAAATTCAATATGGCGGATCTAACATGGTGGGTTGAAAATTTTACTTTATTCGCATTTTTTCAGATTTGGTAGTAGACGGTTTTCTGGGTTGTGTATTACGAATATGAAGTTAATTTTTTACAACTATTAGATTGATAAGATACAATATAAGGGACGGAAAATTTTACATTTTTCGATTTTGTCTAAAACTGATATTGCGAGGTTTTTGGGGCTTATATAAACTCAATATGCAGTATAAAATATATCGGGCTAAGAAATTTACTTCTCAAGTTCTTTAAATATCGATGTTGGAAGGTTTTGGGGCCTATATTATCAATTTAAAATTAATTTGAAATTTAAGATAGTGGATTGGCTATGACAAACTAAATATTTATTTGACACAATTTCACTGATATTTGGAGAAAAAAGAACCTTCAGTAGTTCATTTTAAGGTAATTTATAACTTTGAATCAAATAGGTACTTTTTTGCCACCTTGGAGTCATTGCGGGGTACTCTTATCTCCATTAGTACTTAGTTCAAATAATTTATGAATATCGTAATGAATTCAAAACTAAAAATCTAAAAAACTGCGCTAAAAAGTGAAAAATAACTATAAATTTTTATATGAATTTGAAATTTTTGAATTCGGCGTCAAATTATTTCTAAATGAAGTAAATAACTACTAATACATATAAATTATGGTAAGAAAGCAATTATAAATAAAGGATTTTTAATCTGTTTATGCGAATCACATTTTTTCAGTTATTAATTTGGCGCCGACTTCAAAGATTTTAATTTCATATAAAAATATATAGTTATTTTTCACTTTTTAGCGCACTTTTAGAAGTCCGTTCAATTTTTTTTGCAAAAATTTTTATATATTTCTATTTTTGTTGTGTTTAACAAAAGGTAATTCTTGTGTTGGAAACAAAAATAAATAATTATTAGTATTATAGCGATAGTAACGTTAAATTTTAGTAAAACTTAAAGGGTATTTACTTATTATAAACCTGTTGTTGCTAGTAAATTTCGTGCTAGTAAGATGGTATGGTTAAGTTGACCATTTATATTATTCTCACCGAAATACTGCTGGCATACACGGTAACTTCTGTTGATTACATTAAGATTTCACGTCCATAACACAGAAAAGAATCCACCTAGCAAATTACTTTTTATGGTTGTCAAGATTGGGACAACGATGTCTGGTAGAAGTTGAATCAATACAATCAGGGACACAGCAGTTTCTGCATCTGCTTTTATTTGTTGCCTTTACAGTAAAACTTAAAAATAGATTGTAATTTGAAAAGATATAAAAGCTCGCTTAAACTTATTGAAAAACAGCATATATTTGGGATGATGATGTCTAGAGGAATAATTAATGATATGTATGGTTTTGGTCAATATAAGAATTAAATTTACTTACCAATTTCTTCACTATGACCTTTAAAAATAGTGCACAATAAAAAGCCACTAACTTAATTATCTAAAATTCATTTAAACCCAAAAACAAGGAAATAAATTTCACAAATCATCAACATATTTGAATAAAAAATCAGAAGACAAGTCGGTAAATTACGGTTCTTTTTTATTTTGGCGCACTAGACCCATCTGTTGAAATGTTCGCCAACTAAAAATGGCGTCTAAGTTATTTCATAAAGAGTGCTCAGACCCTGAAGCTAATACCGCAGGAAAAAATTGAAGGCAAACGGAGGCAAGATCAAAAGCAATACTAGTTATAGAGAAACAATGAAATGGACAAATTATTGCCAACGTACGGCTTAGCCCATAATACCCGAAGAAGAAGAAGAAGAAAAGGAAGAAGAACATAAAGAATGTAGCTTCTTTTTTAAGTACGTGCCAATTTAATATTTATCAAAAATACTTGCAAACTTCACAAAGACACTTTTAGCTGAAGTAAAATAAAAGAGAACACTGAGGAAAAGCTATGAAAACATAATAATAATCTCTTCAACTACTGCAGCCTTCAAGAAAGTGCTGAGTAAATAAGTAAACCTATAATTATTAAATTATTAGTAATAAAAAATAGTAATTAGTTTACATTTTACTTCTTTGTCGATTTATATTAATTATATTGTGTAAAACGCTTATCACTTAAATTCTGTTAATACAAATTGGAAAGTTACTATGTAAATTGTACTAATTCACAAAAATCCATTAAAATATATTTTATTATTTTATTAAATTTTCGGAGCAAAAATGTCAGTTAAAATAGAAATATAACTGACAGGTTTTGTATAACGTTTCACAAGAAATATCACTTTCACAAAAATGTTAGTTCAAATTTAGGGCACTTTTTAAAGATAAGGCATTAATCTGTAACAAAGTTTCCTTTAAAACTTTAGACGCAATGAAAACGCGCCCCGTCGTGCGGAAAAATGCCATTCATGTAACCCAACTCTTACGCTTCTCAAGAATTTTACTACATGGATAAACATGTGAAGTTGGCAAGAGTAAAAGCATTAACTGACATTGATGATTATCTTCCTTTAATACCGTTGAAGACTGTAACTTGTTATGCTACTGCTTTTTAGCTTAAGTCTAATCCTGACAAGAGTGTGAATTTTGAACCAGTTTCGGCTAAAAACAGTGTCTCAAAAAGCCAGAACTTTGCTCTCAAGTCACGATTTTACTTTATTAATATCTGTAATAATATTTCCTTAAATAAAATTAACTATAAAAATCCAAAAGAAAACAGTTCTTTTATGAAATTACTCGTTTTATAATAGCAGTAATGAACTTATTACTCAATAAGATAAAGTTTAAATCATTGAGAAAAGTATATAATTGTTTCTTCTCTAGAAGTTACCGTTGTAAAATTTTAAAGTGAGATATAATAAAATTATATTATATATATATATATATATATATATATATATATATATATATATATATATATATATATATATATATATATATATATATATTGCAAAATTTTATTTGAGTCTGACACTGCGACTTGAGTCAAGCTCTGTAGAATGATCTTTGAAGGGATAGTAACAACTAAATTTAATCCACTTTCAAATTATTCACTATTTAGTTAGGGGAGTTAAAAGGTACATGAAAATGGTAAATGTAACTACTGAATTTTTTAAAGTACATTAATAAATGTATTATTAAAGAGTTTTGTTATTTCCGATTTCCAATTATCAGTTTTTTCTTTTATACCTCAACTTCCATCGTAAAAATTTTCCAAGAAAAAGAAAAAGTTTTATAAGATCTTTAATATTTAAATATGCTTTCTTGAGAGTATTCTAGTATGTTTTTAATTTATTAAAGTCGTATGAAACTTTTAATCTTTTTGAAAACGTATTTTAGTTTTTCGGATATATTTATTATAATTAAGATGCTTTAAAAAATAGTGTGAGATTATATGACACTTTGATATAAAAAAAAATTATTCATCCAGAAGTTAAAGGGTCAAAATTAGAAATTTAGTAATAAAAGCGAGTTGTACTTAGTCATTTAATAGATAAATAAACAATTACAAATTAAGTCTTACATTTAAAAAAACAAACACAACAAGGTGGGAGTTTAGCCAAATAGCTGTTCTTACACCTAACCCTAATTTTATCCTGAACTTATATATTTCTTATAGTTATAAATTAATATATAAAAATTATTTAAATTATAAACAATCCCCAAAAAATGAGTTCATTCTTAACACAATCATTAATAACAGAATTATCGGAATCATAAAACTATAATAAAATTTTTATAAAAAAATTGAACCGAAGTGCGCTAAAAAGTGAAAAATAACTATAAATTTTTATATGAAATCGAAATTTTTGAAGTCGGCGACAACTAATACCTGACAAAATGTGGTTTGCATAAACAGATTAAAAATACTTTATTTGTAATTGCTTTCTTACCATAATTTGTACGTATTAGAAGTTATTTATTTAATTTAGAAATAATTTGGCGCCGACTTCAAAAAGTTCAATTTCATATAAAAATGTATATACATTTTTCAGTTTTTAGCGCACTTTTAGACGTCGGTTAAATTTTTTTAAAAAAATTTTATTTTTTAATTTTAGTTCTAGAATTCATTGTGATATCCATAAATTATTTGAACTAAGTACTAATTGAGATTAGTGTACCTCGTAATGACTCCAAGGTGGCAAAAGAGTACCCATTTTATCCAAAGTTGTAAATCACCCTAAAATGAACTCCTAAAAATTCTTTGATTCTTAGAGTTCTCCAAATACCAGTAAAATTGTGCCAAACAAATATTTAGTGTGTCATAGTAAATCCACTATTTTAAATTTCAAATTAATTTTAGATTGGTAATATAGGCCATAAAAACCTTCCAATATCGATGTTTAAAGAACCTGAGATAAATTTCTTGGCTCGATATACCTCCAAAAACCCCACAATATCAATTTTAGACAAAATCGGAATATGTAAAATTTTCTATCCCTCATATTGTATCTTATCAACCTAATAGTTGTAAAAAATTAACTTCATATTCGTAATACACGACCCCGAAAACCCTCTAATACCAAATCTGAAAAAATGCGAATAAGGTAAAATTTTCAACCCACCATATTGCATTCGCTATATTGAAATTCAAAAAAATTATCTTAAGGCCTAATCTAATCTAAATCTAAAGCCCCCTAGAACCCAATTTTGGATGAAATTCGGAAATTTAAAATTTCTAGACTTATATTCGCTATTTACATCCTCAAAAACGATTGAACAAAATCAAAAAATGTAAAATTTTTAGTCCGCTATCTTGGATTTGCCATATTCAATCCTGAAAAAATACTTTTAAATTCATAATCTACACCCTCAAGGACCCCTTATATCAGTTTGGGAGAAAATCGAAAAATGTAAAATTTTTAGGACGCTATTTTGAACCTGTCAGATTGAGTTTTTCAAAAAATATTTTAAATTCATAATTAACACTAACAAAAATACCCCAAAAATGGTTTCTTTGAGCAGGGTAATTATCCTTCATGTTGTGATTCCTTTGCGCAACGGTAGTGATCTGAATGATCCTTCCAACTATCGACCTATATCGCTGCTTGTCACGTTACTTAAAGTAATTAATAGGCTAGTAAAGGTTAGACTACTGCGTTTTTTAACTACCAACAACTTAATAACAACCCATTAGTTTAGTTTTAGGGCATCTAAAAATATTTAGGATCCATATTCTCGCTATATATATATATATATATATATATATATATATATATATATATATATATATATATATATGTTTGATTAAATATTGTTCATCTAATCCATATTCTCGCTATATATATATATATATATATATATATATATATATATATATATATATATATATATATATATGTGTGTGTGTGTGATTAAATATTGTTTATCTAATTAAATGCCTTTCAATTTTAACCATTAATTTACTCAGTTCTACCTAGGCCAAACTAGTGAAATTATGTTCTTTTAATTCAGAAAAGGGTGCTCAGATACCTATAGAGGGCCAGATATAGACTCTTGTAGACAGTGACGGATCCAGCCTTTCTCTTTAGGGGGGGGGTTGATATCACAAACGTACAGTATGGAAGCGAAAGCAACTTGTTGACGGGTAGAGGTAGGGGGGAGAGATACCAGCAACATTCCCATTTCTAGTGTAAATGGCAGAGTCGGGTATATTTTTCTGAATTTGAAGTTCTTGGAGAGGGGGGCGATCACAAGAAAAAACAATTTGCCGGCAGGGGGGAGGATGCGAGCAGCATACACATTCCACATTCCTAGTATAAAAGGCAGAATCGGTTCTATTTTCCTGAACTCAAAGCTCAAAAGGGAGGGGCGATCGCAAGCATACACATTCCTATAATCTATTCAAGAACTAGAGAGAGTAATAAAAATGTTACCGAAACCGCCAACGTGCTTTTATAAATTTACTGAAACAGTGTGTTCTTAGTGATTTACTTTGTTTGTGCTTGTTTTTATATATTATTTGAGATTAGTGAGATACCCAAAAAATATGGCTTCCACATCTATATTTTTTTCAAAATCGTTAAACCCGGCCATTTTCTCCTCAACGAAATACTTATTACGATGAATGTTTATGATGCCTTAAGATATCAATATCTAGATAATAATGTTAAAAGCTCTGTTGAGATGAGTTCCGACATCACAGGAGTTGGAAAATCTATTATGTACCGAATACTGGAGGAGAAAAAATCGACTGGAATTATTAGTACTCCCAAGCCATATTCGATTAGAAGTGCACGAAAAACCTCGTTGGAAGAAGAGATGAAAACTGCAATAAAAGGAGTTGTACATACATTTTATAATGAGAAAGAGATCCCAACCGTCGACAAAATTCTAACTAAAATCAATGAAGATCGTGATTTACCTGAAATTAAAAGAACTGAGCTGTGAAAATTGCTTAAAGAACTTAATTTTTGCTGGGAAAAACCAGATAGGAAATCTGTTCTTATAGATCGTCCGGAAAATGTTCGTTGGAGAAGGAAATATCTCTCTCAAGTAAAAGGTAGAGTTGCTAGAAATAATACAGCTTACAAAATTAATAATTTAACAGAACTTTTGAAAGATTTTGCTGAATAAAGTTACTGCAGAAAATTGAGAAAAATCCATATAATAAAAGAATAAAAGAAAATGAGGAAACTCGATCGGTGAGATACAGGAATCAATTATAATTAATTTGAGCGAAGATAGCTTCACTGACTTTGATTACGAATTAGATACGTAATGTTTACTAGTGTAAACACAATTTATGATTTAAATTTTCTGAGAGAATAAGGCTACGTTTTAGTCGGAATGGGCCTAAAACGGTTTCTATGCCAAAATTAAAAATAATAAAAATACAGTTGTGATTGGTGTTAAATATGTCAAAATTATCTATATTTTCTAATGTATGTGAATTATTAGGAAATTATAAGAAATAAAATAATATTATAAAAACTTTTTATTTTAAGCTTATTACCGAAAAAATATTCTATGCCATAAATACTTAGTGATAATAAACCTCCTTTCGACGCCTAAGACAAGGATTAAAATCCATTTTAATACTTGACACTTCCAAATATCTATTGTTATGCACCCAAATAGTCCATTATTATAGACCGGTATTTTTGATTATAAAATTTCTAACTTATTTCTATGAAAAATATATGTGCCTAACAGATTTTGCCATAGACACCGGACTAAAGAACACAGGTAGTTTACGAAGAAAAAAAAGGTAAAAAATGATTTATTACTCTCTCTAGTTCTTGAATAAACTAAAGTATAAGAGGCAAAATCGGATCTATTTTCCTGAACTCAAGGCTCTTGGGAGAGCGATCGACCCCACCGCCCCCCCCCCTTTGATTCGCGCCTGATTGTAGACCATTGCCCCCTTAGCATACACTACCGATTGATGCTCTATTCACTGCTTCGGGGGAATCTCGGATATTTTTTTTTTTCTCAAAGGTATTGTAACTCTGCTATTTGCAATGTAATTTTTACTGCTTCTTGATTTATACTTAGCACTGGTTTCAAAGATTGAAGACAAAATTTGAAAAAATCACTTTTAATATTTTATTTTTAAAATATATATATTAACACGAGATAACATTAATTTTTCTTTTACAATTTAATCTGTTATGAAACTGATAACAATCTAATGTATTCTTGAATGTCTTCTTGAATATTTCTTCCCCTTCTTCAATATCCTTAGTCTAATTTATATTTTACTTATATCTATTCAGCTATAGGTGCACACAAAAATATAACTTATAACTATTTACTTACAAGATTATTAACTAAACAACTAATTGAAAAGTGTACATTTTATCGGACGATAAGGTATCATGAACAAAGCTAATGGTTTTTTTAAAAAGGAAGATTTTGGAGTTTTAAAGAGTATGACTTATTTTGTTTAAACTAATTAATAAATATATTGACTTAAGATATAACTTTTCAAAGGTTTTATTAGATATTAAGCTACAATTATCCATTAATCCATAGGCGTAACTTGAGTATAATATTAATATATATGAAGATATAATAATATAATAATAGTTGGTTTACAACAAAGGCTATTCAACAGCTTTTAGTATCCAATGTTTTGTTTTATTTTATTGACTTTTTACTGGTTTTCCCTCTGTTTTCTTTTTTAATATATTTTATATATGTTACTTACAGAAAGACAGTGGCGCCACAAATGTTTCTTTTTACCTTTTTGATAGGCGACAATTTAAAAAAGAGTTCAATTCATATATAAATCGCGGGCAAGTTTAAAAATAGATGAAATTTTAAACGATTCTTTAATTTATTTGCGACGTGAACTCCATTAAGTCACAAAATATTTATTTAACATATTTATTTCTGCGAATGACCTACTACTGACTTTATTTTATTTTTTATAGGTACTGTCAAAATAAACTTTATGTTTTACGGTGCTCTGGTCATATAATTCGGCGACCAATAAAAGTTGACCTGCGGGAAGCTTACAAAATATTCGCTACGTCGCTTTTTATTTGTGTATTCTTAAAATAAAGTTCAACGGGGTTCATTGCCAGAGAGTGGGTTATGTTAAGCCAACAGCTGGTCCTTCGAGCGCGGTTAACATTGATTTTAAAGGGAAAGAGACTTTTGCTGATTGTTGCTAAAAGTTTTGTGAAAATGTTTTATAGAAATACGATTTTTTTTTGTTTAGTTGGCATTTCTGATTTATTTTATATCTTTTGAAACTTATAAAGTAGAAATTACCGACATTTATTATTTCCTGATATATTGTTTGGTGTCTAAAGTAAACAAACATAACATAGGAACCTTTGTTGGAACTAACTTAGCTTACTTTGGTCGTATTGAATTAAATAGCAGGTGTCAAAATGAAAATTTTATTTTTTATTATTTTTTTTGTAACTTAAAAACGAACTTCCATAAGCAAAGGTAATTTTGAGGGTAGAAATCTAAACTTTTCTGCCCTTTAATGTGGCGTCCTCTTTAATGGTAAAATCTGTATTTCTTTTTGTTCTACATAAAGGTAGAAACTTTCATTAAGGGGTAACACTAGGGTAGCAGGTTCAAAAGATCGATTTTTTTATTACCTTAAATGAACTATTAAGGTGCGTATAAATATGGCGAGTCGAGCTCGAGTCGAGCTTCCAACGAACTGATCTTTGTCGGTTCGAACCCTTTTTCGCCGCCCGGCGGCAAAAGAGATTTATTGCATCGTTGTAAACCAATAAAGGGTAAAGAAAAAAAATATTTAAGTTTTGATTATTTTCTTTATATTTCGAAATGAAATGTAGTTAATTTTTTCTTATTTTCCAAATATTTAATAATGAATCCCGAAATCAGCTTATGTAGGGTTCAACATAACTGTGGTGCCGGGACATTAGAAATAAATCTAATTTTTTAAGTGATTTTATTTATATATTATCTCCTATATTTATAATTAAAAAAGATACCTTTTTGTTGTACTTTTACAAGATCTATTAATAAATTTTGGAAATCAGCCTTTACATGAGTTTGTGTTTTCCCGTTCACTGGCCATTATTATAATACCTCATGCTGTCAAATTGGCTGAAATTTTTTTATTATCATATTTTCCTTATATCATTATATTTCGAAATAAATAAGAGGTCGTTTTTCCTATTATCGAAATATTACTTAAGTAATCTCGAAATTAGCTTATACGTAGGTCGTCAGTAATCTGTTCACGGTTCAATATGGCGGTTTCAGGTTGCTAAAAAAGAACCTACTTTTTTCAGGAGTGTTATTTTCTAATTATCTCTAATATTTCAAAGTAAAAAACGAAATTTAACCGGTTTATTTACTAGTTTGTTTGGCGATGATTGTCGCGGCGAGTGTGGCTGCATCGATGCGAACTTCAATTAAGTTTTTCTTTAATAACATAGTTAATGCCGTTTCACCAGTCCTAGCTGATAATTTTTTTTAATGTATGTAAGAAATTAACGTATTCCTTATAGTTTACATTTTGGGTTATCCCGAGTTACGAATTAGTTGTGCCCATATAAGTTTAATGGATTTTAATTAATGTGTTCGAAGCACAACATTTCCAAGTTCTTCAGCCCATTCGTCTATCACATGTTTCTTAAATTGTCTTTCTTTCTAATTTGCAATTTTTACAAGTTCCTTCTTTAGTAAACCGTTCATAGAGGAAATATATTTTTTTAATAACCAATTTGTAATATCGCTTTTTCAACTATGTTATTGGCAACTTTTCCACCAGTCTAGAAGATATCCGCCGTCATTTATTCACGTTAATCTTTGGTAGATTTCGATTCAAACTGCTGCAAAACTCCTATAAATTCCCTCCAATATGAGTTGTAATGAGTTTGTGACCCTGAGCGGATAAGAGTTTTAAATCTGTCTTTTAAGAATGCTTCACGAAAAATTGCTGTATTCTAATCTTCATACATTTCTTGTACTATGTGTCCTGTACTAAGACAAATTACATCCACATGCCTTCCCTGTGGTATTTTCTAATTTCCCGCAAATACCGTTTTCTCTAAAAGTATTTCCTCTGTAACACCTCTATTTTCACTTTTCCTACGAGAAATTCATTTTGTTAGCACTTTTTACAGATTGGTTTTTCACATTCTACTCTTGTTTCATAACTTTCAAAACTTTATCGAGACTTGCTTTTTATTTTCTAACTAAAAACTTTCTAATTCGTTAACGTGTCTTCTTAATATGTTTTTGAAGCATTCTTATATTTTTTTCTTCTAGGGTACGGTTCAGGCTAGCACACAGTTTCACTTTTCCTTTCCTTACTTCACCTATAAGTTGTAGATTCGCTAAGTTTTGGAGTAAAAGTAGAAATTTTCAATAGCTAGCATTGAAAGTTGTAAGATAATAACATAGCAAGGCCTTACATTTATACACATCTGAAGTATACTTAAAAATGTCATTACTGTTAATTGCCCAATTGAGATGTATACTTCTAAATCTAATTATCTTTTAAGTATACAACTCTTTCCTCAAATACATACTTCAGACACATACAATATCTACCCCGTGCGTTATCCAGTCATTTTCAAAAGAAAAATATATTATCAGCGGCCCATTTCCATATGGCCGACGCACTCGAAATTTTCTTCTCGCTGGTCTCTGCGAATTTTCTGACGCAATTTCATTTCACACATTTACTTCTTTTCTTCTCTAAAATTTTTGTCCATAACTCACAAATTTTGGAATTATTTTCAGGTCCTCTATTTTCTTCCGATCACTCCATGTTCACTTATGAACAACTTTTAATCAATTAATGCCAAGTAATAAATAAATTTCATTTCATTAACAAAAAAATAAGAAAATCTCGTGTCTTCAGTCTCACTGCAAAGTAAATTTTTTCGAAAAAGCGTGTCATAAACCCGTCTCACTAGATTAAAAAAACCGCAACAAAAATCGACAGAAAATGGATCGCTGCGAGTCTCGGTCGAGCTACTCGAAAACAATAGAACTATAAAAAAATTGACTTCTTGTGACCCAACTGCATTTATTACCTCATTTCAAATTTGCCGACGATGGCCCTCGATAACAATAGAAATCGGCAAAATTTCTAAAGAGTCTCGTTCGAAGCTTGAGGCATACTCGACTCGAGCTCGACTCGCCATATTTATACGCACCTTTAGGTATTCAAAAACAATATCCATTTTGTCCCTTAGAGAAAAAGAATTATAAAAAGTCTAAATGTCAATTTTGCGGCAATGTCTCAAACGCACGCTAAGCACGAAGCGCACAGTCCCCTACGCGCTTCGTGTCATTGCTTTTGAATTACCGTTATCTATCGAAAGAGTAAGTGGACCTGTTGCCTTTAGAGTGAAAGGGCCTTACAATTTCACAGAAGACCACCAGGTGTATCAATAGTCCGCAAGTGCGACAATTCTATATAATAACTATGTACGCATGTAAAATTTTACACGCGTTTTTCTCAAAAGCGAAAACGTGACTCAAATACTATTGCACCGATCTTTGTGAAATTTTAACAGTAGCTTCACAATAACATTATCTTTCCTACCACATAGCTGTTTTTTGATTGGATGTAAACTTTTTTTATAAACAATTTATGGTTTTATTTTTGACCGAACATCGATTAATTTTTTTCAGAAGTGAACCATTTCTACAAAATTCGATTTAAATAAAATTTTTATAAATAAATTTGAACCGACTTCTAAAAGTGCGCTAAAAAGTGAAAAATAACTATAAATTTTCATATGAAATTGAAATTTTTGAAGTCGGCGCCAAACTAATACCTGACAAAATGTGATAGGCATAAACAGATTTAAAATACTTTATTTGTAATTGTTTTTTTTTGCTATAATTTGTGTATATTAGTAGTTATCTGTTTCATTTAAAAATAATTTGGCGCCGATTTCAAAAATTTCAATTTTATATAAAAATTTATAGTTATTTTTCACTTTTTAGCGTACTTTTAGAAGTCGGTTCAATTTTTTTTATAAAAGTTTTATGTTTCGATTTTTAGTTTTTAAGTCATTATGATATCCATAAATTACTAAGTACTAATCGAGATTAGAGTACCTCGCAATGATTAAAAATCTTTGATTCTTAGAGTTACCCAAATACCAGTGAAATTGTGTCAAACAAATATTTGTCTGTCATAGTAAATCCACTATTTTAAATTTCAAATTAATATTAGATTAGTAATATAGGCCAAAAATCTTCCATTATCGATACTTAAAGAACTTGAGACGTAAATTTCTTAGCCCGATATATTTTATACTGCATATTGGATTTGTATACGCCCCAAGAACCCCGCAATATCAAATTTAGACAAAATCGGAAAAAGTAAAATTTTCAATCCTTCATATTGTATCTTATGAACCTAATAGCTGTAAAAAATTAACTTCATATTCGTAATACACCACCCGGAAAACCCCCTGAAAAATGCAAATAAAGTAAAATTTTCAATCCACCATATTGGATCCGTTATACTGAATTTCAAAAAGATAATTTTAACGTCTTAATCTAATCAAAATTTAAACCCTTCAAAGCACCCTAATGCCAATTTTGGATAAAATCCGGACACTTAAAATTTTTAGACCGTCATATTGTATCTGACATATTAGATTTCTTAAAATAATTCTATATTCGCTACTTACATCCTCAAGAACAATTCAGTCCCACATTTGAAGAAAATCGAAAAATGTAAAATTTTTAGTCTGCTCTACTCTCAAGAACCCCCTATATCAGTTTTGGCGAAAATCGCAAAATGTAAAGTGTTTAGGACGCTATTTTGAATCCTCCAGATTGAGTTTTTCAAAAAATAATTTAAATTCGTAATTAACGCTAACAAAAATTCCCCAATACTAAATTTAGACCAAATTAAGAAATGTAGAATCTTGAATCCGCCATCTTGAATCCGTCATATTTATTTTTTTTTAATAATTTCAGATTCGTAATGTGCGATCTCAAAAACTCCCCCATATCAATTTTGAAAAAAAAATCGGACAAAATTATTTTTTTATCCGCTATATTGGATACCACATTTTGAATTTTTTGAAAATAATTTTAGATTCGTTATGTGCGTCCCTGAAAACTCCGCCATATCAATTTTGGAGAAAATCGGACAAAATTGATTTTTTACCGCTATATTGAATTTTCAGAAAATAATTTTAGATTTGTTATGTGCTACCCCGCCATACCAATTTTGAGAAAATTGCACAAAAATTGATTTCTTGTCCGCCATACTGGATTCGTCATATTGAATTTTTTAAAAAATATTTTGGATTCATTATGTGCGATCCCGAAAACTCCCCCACACCAATTTTGGAGAAAATCGGACACAATTAATTTTTTTGGCCGCCATATTGTCAGCGCCATCGAATTGAGACCCTCCTTCTTTTAGAAGTCGGTTAAAAAACCCTACGTCATCGGGGAGCCAATTATATATCAACTATAATTTTTTTTTGTTCCTGGTCTCATAGTTCACCCATATGTATCAAAATAATAATAATTTTTTTTTTATACTTCAATATGTGGTGGATAATCCCCCTGAAAAAAATTTTCTTATTTCTCTTCCACACTCCCAAAAAAAAATTGTCAAAATTAGCCCTATTTTTCGGCTGTTCTACTAGTGTTAACCTTTGTGAAGATTTTAAAAATTTTTTATATATGTAACTAAACCAAAAAGTTACAAACGCAAACAAGTTACGACATTTTAAAGATGGTGGACAATTAACAGCAAAACTATAAACACAAGCTAAATTTTAAAAGATTAAATTCCAAATATACGATTTATCACCTAGTTTTGCGGATAATATCCTGCCGACACTTTACGGTATAGGAATTTTAAGTAGACAATTGTTTCCTGTATATTTTGCTCCTGGTTTCTTAGAGTTCCATTGGCAAGACCATTAGGTATTCGAAATATATATGTAGAGAGAACAACATGGAATTTACGGAGAACAAACTTTCTGTCTACATATATATATATATATATATATATATATATATATATATATATATATATATATATATATATATATATATATATATATATATATACATATATATACATATATGTATACACAGAGTAACCTATTTTACAAGACGTGCGCAAATAACCTTAACCATAAGGCCTAAATAAAAAAAAAGTGTAGGCACAAAAGTGTTTTGTTGTTTTCGAAGGGCAATTTACTAATGACCTTCAATGTGACCTTGAGCTTGAGCTCCAAGGTCATTTCAAGTTCAAATTGAAACATGTAGGCTGGCCATAGAAGTGTTTACAAAAATAATTTATTTCAGACTCTTACCCAGCCCCAAAGAATCTGAAAAATTCTCAGTAATGAAGAATGAATTTGAAGATAAATGAGGAATTTTACTAATATTGAAGAAAACACTTTTACTCAGTTTTTTACCAATCGGTAAACTGTCATGAACCTTATTTTTGAGGCAAACAATATTTACACATGTAGGCTAAATATAGAAGTTTTCACGAGAATAATTTATTTTAGACTCTATTTAGCCCCAGCTAATCTGAAAAAATTCTTCATAGCATATCACAGCATGTGATTTTGTCAACTATTTTCAAATTTGAATGAAGACTTGAACTATGTATGGATAATCATGGAGCAAGATTTTCGAACATTCGGTGAAATGTAAAATTATTTTCTTTGTTTTGCTGTCATTACTCGAACCATTATTAATTCCTTGATTAACCAGTATTTTTTAAGTCTTATCTTTATAGATAGATTAAAAAGGAGTGTTTTAACTCATCATAAAAAAGTAAAATATGCTAATTAATATTAATCTACTTTGCGTCTCGGCCAGTATTTTCTAGGTCCCGCCTCCATGGAGAGGACCCAAATGAGACCTAAAAAGCCATTCTCTTGTCCCATATCCAAGACATCGAATTTTTTATCGATGATTGAACGTAGGAAATGGCACTCAAGTAGATGTAGGATACTTAAAAAAATTTATTTTGCTTCAAACCCCCAAGATCAGCAGTTAATATTCCAAGTCATAGTACGCAAACTTTAAACGGCACGTTTACTCCAGGTACTTTAAAAAGAAACATGGAAAATTCCATTTTTTTGACATTTCAACCTTCAAATGACCTCTCTATGTGATTTGTCCCCCTATGTTATTTATACGGTTAGATAGGAAATTTTCTCCACTTTCCATTTCTGTGAGTCAAGGAAAATAAAGATCTTATTTGAAAAAATTATCTTGAAATGTCCTTGAAGGTCAAAAATTGAAGGTCATTATTTGATTGACCTTTCGAAAATAAAAAACTTTTGTCCGTACACTTTTTTCATTTGGTTCTTTCCGTTAGAGTTATTTGCGTGCGTCTTTTAAAATGGATATATATATATATATATATATATATATATATATATATATATATATAAAGTGTGTTTTTTATAGAGGTATAGAACTTTTAAATGGAATAAAACAAAGATGAATTTTTTAAATTGACATGAAATTTACTTTATTCGAAAGATAACCTTCTGGCATTATAATTTAAATATGACTTCTGGCATATGACCGCCACGGCTGGCTCGGACGTAGTCTAATCTGAAGGTCCAATTTTCGATGACTTTTTCCAACATTTGTGGCCGTATATCGGCAATAACGCGGCGAATGTTGTCCTCCAAGTGATCAATCGTTTCGGGCTTATCGGCGTAGACTAGCGACTTCACATATCCCCACAGACAATAGTCTAGCGGCGTTAAGTCGCACGATCTTGGAGGCCAATTCACGGGTCCGAAACGTGAAACTATGCGGTTACCAAACGTTTCCTTCAATAAATCAATTGTGGCACGAGCTGTGTGACATGTTGCGCTGTCTTGTTAAAACCACAGCTCCTGCACATCATGGTTATTCAATTGATGAACGAAAAAGTCAGTAATCATGGCTCTATAGCGGTCACCATTGACTGTAACGTTCTGATCAGCATCGTTTTTAAAGAAGTACGGACCAATGATTCCACCAGCCTATAAAGCACACCAAACAGTCAGTTTTTCTGGATGTAACGGTGTCTCGACATACACTTGAGGATTATCATCACTCCAAATACGGCAATTTTGTTTATTGACGTATCCATTCAAACAAAAGTGAGCTTCATCGCTAAACAAAATTCGTTTATGAAAATCGGGATCAACGGCAATCTTGTTTTGAGCCCATTCACCGAATCTACGCCTTGCTAGGTGATCGTGTGGCTTCAATTCTTGTACGAGTTGAATTTTGTAAGCACGCAAACCAAGATCTTTCCGCAAAATCTTCCATAAAGTGAATGGACACATATCCAATTCCTGTGCACGATGGCGGATAGACTGATTCGGGTCTTCCTCTACGCTACGCTCCTCAGCAGCAATGACTTCTTCTGTACGTACTGTACGACGTCTCTGTGGATGCGTATTATCATTTAGAGTAAACGTGGTGCGAAAACGTTCCATAGTTAATCGAATTAATTGCTCTGATGGACGATTATGTTGACCGTAAAATGGACGTAATGCGCGATACGTATTTCGAACAGAACCATGATTTTCAAAATAAATTTGCACAATTTGGAAGCATTGTTCAGGCGTCAGTCTATTCGTGTTGAAATGCCAAACCAAACTAAACATAAATCACTTGACAGCTGACAAAATAGCCGCCAGTTAAAAAAGTGTTGCCAATTTAAAGTTCTATACCTCTATAAAAAAACTCCCTTTATATATATATATATATATATATATATATATATATATATATATATATATATATATATATATATATATAAACCTATAAATAAAAACGTCAGTCTTGACAATAAGAATGCATGAGATCTCAGCAATTTGGCCTTTTTTTGTGACAGGTATGTTTGGAATGGAACGGGACATTATCTTACATTAAAAGCTAAAAAATTTTCTGTAGAAGGAAACAATGGAAAAATGTATTTGCCGACGGAAATATATATTTTTCATTTTCCTGGAAAAATGCTCCTGCGAAATACAGAACTTAATAAAATTATAAAATAAAATTTAAATTTTTGTTACAAATTACCTTTTTCTCATCCACAGTCCTTTGTTATTAGCTGTAAAATACGTAGCAAAAAATAAATGAAAAATGTTGGAATTCTCAATCTTTTGGACCTTTTAAGTAGAAGGCAGTAGGTAATTTTTTTTAGTAGATACAGGGTATTTTATGAAATTTAACATATTAAAATATAAAATTAATTTAAAACAGCTTCACTTAACTAAACGAATCAATATTTGCTGTAAGTATCTTATGGACAATGAAACTGAGCCTTTTTTGAAAGGAATCATTACTGGTGTTGAAAATGGGTCATCTACAGTAACATCATTCGAAAATAATCATAGTTAATGTGGTGGAACTACAAAGGTGAGGTGTATTTGAGTTATTTCCAAGAGGCCGGACGATCAATTCAGATGTTTAGTGTCAACAATTAACGTAAATGGATGAGGCAATCCAAGAAAAACAGCCAGAATTGCCAAATCGCAAAGAAATGATGTTGCGTCATGATAATACAAAGCCTAACTCATCTTTAGTAACTCGTGGGAAATTATTGGAGCTTGATTGAGAAGCGACATTACATCCCCATATAAAATGTGGTTGTCGGACTTGCATTGTCTTTATTTTTATTTATTTTTACGACGTTTCGATTAGGTTGTATCTCTAATCGTTATCAAGTATAAATTGAATGTTTATATATATATATATATATATATATATATATATATATACATATATATATATATATATATATATATATATATATATAGTTTCTTGCTGTCCAGTGTTCGTTGTTCTAAAGTTATTTATAACATCGTCAATTAGTTTCGAAGGATAACCATTCTCTTGTAAATCGGATTTGTGCTACCTCTTTTTCCAATGAATCGCCATTATTGCATACAGATATAGCGCGATTATAGAAGTTGCGTATAATTCTCCGTTTTGTTACAACAGAATGATTGGAACTATGAGGAAGATATTGTCTAGTATGTGTTGGCTTTCTGTATATCGAAGTTTTAATAGTTTCGTTTGAGCGATTCACCATGACATCTAGGAAAGGCAAGTGATCATTTACCTCTTTTTCCATGGTAAACTTAATTATAGGTCGAATGTTATTTAAATGTTTCAAGGAATCATTAAGTTCTTGATCATTGCCCTTTCATACGATGAAGGTATCATCGACATATCTCAACCAGATTTTCGGTTTTACTCTTGCCGTTTCTGTGGCATGAGTTTCGAACCATTCCATATATATATATATATATATATATATATATATATATATATATATATATATATATTGGCGACGACTGGAGAGAGGGAAGAACTCATCGGAAGCCCGTCGTCCTGAGCGTAGAACCTGTCCTTTACTTGAAAGTAAGCACTATGCAGGCAACACTTTAAAAGATCCATCACCCCGTCCAGTGGTAACGTGGTTAGATCTGATAAAGTAGTATCATTTGAAAGTCTAGTTTTGATTATATCTAGTGATTCCCCTAATAGTACAGGGTGAGTCAACGATTGGATGAAGTAGGTTTGTGCCTTTTCGGTGAAATTAACAAAGAAACTATATCTATTGTTTGATACAGTTTATTTTTTCGCAGATTTTAAAAATATTTAGGACTCTACAGGGTGAGCCAAAAAACTAGGACAGAATAAAGTTGTATTTTTTTAAATAGAACACCCTATATACGAATCGTATTTTCGATTTAGCTTATAATTTTAAATCTTTTTTATTAATGGTTTACTATAACAAAACTTTATAGTTTCTGAGATAATTAAGTTTAAAGAAAAAAAGTCACATTTTCAAGCATCAATTCAATCCTAAATAACGTTTTCAATTTTGTGACAAATATATTCAAATTTGAAATTTAGCAAGGCCAAGGATAAGTTAACATAATTTTTACCTAATATTTGCAATAAAAGCTACAGGGTGTTGAACACATCGGCTCAAATTTGGACAAGTTTAAATGAATAAATATCTTTTTTTTTAATGGTACACCCTGTATATTTTCATGTTATTTAATAGAGTAATAAAAACCCTAAAAGTTTTGTTCAATATATCCTATACCTATTTATAATAGTTTTTGAGATATTTCAGTTTTTCTTATTTTCCATACTTTTTTACAGAAATAATCTTCATTATCATAGTAGCCATGGCAAAAATAATGTAAAAGAACATTTTTCTGTATGTCAAATTTATAACCGCAATCGCTTCTTTTGGTTTTTATGTAGTGTAGTTTGGTTTTTTTGCATTCATCTTATATTGTAAAATGAATTTTCCAAAGAATGAGTTAATAGATATGATTTATACAATAGGAGATTCTCAAAAAAATTGCCTTCTTGCTCAAAGAATTTACAAAATGAAGTATCCTGATCGACGCCAGCCTAAAACCCATACTTTTCAAAACTTAATGCAAAGATTTGATTCTTCTGGTACTGTTGATTATCCAAAACGTAAAGTGGTCAACAAACCAGTAACTAATGAAGAAAAAGAACTACAAGTATTGTAAAATGTTCAGGAAAATCCTTATATTGGTAGCCGTCAGTTAGCAGCATTATGTGAAACATCACAATCCACCGCTAATCGTACTACCAAGAAATATAGGTATCATCCATATCACATGGAATTACACCAAGAATTGCATGGACAGGATTTTGAAAGTCGTGTAAACTTTTGTCGTGCAATAAATGCGGAGATTCAATTAAATCCAAATTTATTATGCAAGGTAATGTTTAGTGATGAAGCTACTTTTAGAAGTAACGGTGCTGTAAATAAACGCAACATGCATTATTATGCCACAGAAAACCCATTTTGGATTAGAGAGGTGCAACCACTGGTCATTAAATGTTTGGTGTGGTATTCATGATAATCGAATTATTGGACCCCACTTTTTTAATGAACCACTAAATGGTCATAGTTACCTGAACTTTCTACAAGAAGAACTATCCCAACTGCTTCAAGGTCTCGATAGGGATAAGCTCGACAGTATGTGGTTCCAGCACGATGGTGCGCCTCCGCATCGTGAAGTTCGTGCGTTTTTGGACCAACGATATCCGCAAAAATGGATTGGACGTGGGGGTTTCATTGAGTGGCCACCAAGGTCTTGCGACATCACCCCATTAGATTTCTTCCTATGGGGTTATATTAAAAATAAGGTGTATGTTAATCCACCAACAACAGTGGAAGATATGCGAAACAGGATTAGGGATACCTGTAGAACAATAACGCCACTAATTTTGTCCAGGGTCCGAGAAAATCTGCAAAAAAGACTAAATTTGTGCATTGCACAAGAGGGTCATTTATTCGAATACTTATTAAAAAGAAATAATTAATCTCAGTATTTAATAGGTAATTTTTTTGTTTCAATTTAGTATAAAAGTAAATATGTATTTGCCTTGTCGTTATTGTTATGTTAATTTTTTCACATTATGTTTAATTAAACTATTGCCGTTGTAATATAACGAATAATGTATTTCATCATATTTAACCACATTCTGTTTGTTTCTGTACTTTCTTTTTATTATTTTACATGGCTACTATGATAATGAAGACTATTTCTGTAAAAAAGTATGGAAAATAAGAAAAACTGAAATATCTCAAAAACGATTATAAATAGGTATAGGATATATTGAACAAAACTTTTAGGGTTTTTATTACTCTATTAAATAACATGAAAATATACAGGGTGTACCATTTAAAAAAAAAGATATTTATTCATTTAAACTTGTTCAAATTTGAGCCGATGTGTTCAACACCCTGTAGCTTTTATTGCAAATATTAGGTAAAAATTATGTTAACTTGTCCTTGGCCTTGCTAAATTCCAAATTTGAATATATTTGTCACAAAATTGAAAACGTTATTTAGGATTGAATTGATGCTTGAAAATGTGACTTTTTTTCTTTAAACTTAATTATCTCAGAAACTATAAAGTTTTGTTATAGTAAACCCTTAATAAAAAAGATTTAAAATTATAAGCTAAATCGAAAATACGATTCGTATATAGGGTGTTCTATTTAAAAAAATACAACTTTATGCTGTCCTAGTTTTTTGGCTCACCCTGTAGAGTCCTAAATATTTTTAAAATCTGCGTAAAAATAAACTGTATCAAACAATAAATATAGTTTCTTTGTTAATTTCACCGAAAAGGCACAAACCTACTTCATCCAATCGTTGACTCACCCTGTACATTAGTATACAGACTATCCACATCAAAGCTTATTGATCTGTCGTCTGGCTCTAAATTGACAGAAGACAATGTAAGTCCGACAACCTTCAACATTGTCTACAACCTTCAAACAAACATCCCCCATATAGTCCTGAACTAGCACCATTTGTTTCGAAAGTTGCAAAACTCTTTGAATCGTAAAAGTCTCACAAATGATGATCTTAAATTTCACTTGGTTTAGTTTTTTGCTGATAAGAATCAAAATTTCTATGAACGTGGAATTATGAAGTTACAAAAAAGATAGCAAAAGGTCATTCAACAAAATGGAAAATATATAATTGAATTAAGTCTATTCTTTAAGTTTTATTACCTTTTACAAAACTTCAATTACCTTCTTGCCTACTATCTTCGTGATTACCGTTTCAAGAAATTTCCTAGTAACTAATTTTGAGCCATTCGGAAAGATTTTGAGTGATCGATGGTGTGAATATGGCATGTTCACTGGCCAAGTTGGATCTACCATCTTGAATTATGCTACCTCGAAACAAGTTTCTTCATCGGAAAACATTTTAAAAATTTTCGAGTCATGAATGGTGTGAAAATAGATTATTTAGACGCCATATTAGATCTGCCATCTTGAGTTGTCCTGTTCTGAGATTAGCTTTTTGATTTGTGACTCTGAAAATTCCAAGTGCTTATCTTTAAGCAATTTAGATTGATCTAGGCTATGGATATGGAAAATATCGTCTGTTCTACTCGCCATCTTGAGGCAGTTATTTAGCTACATTCTAAGCCATTGCACGATTATTATAACTGCACCCAAATTTGAAGAACATGGGATCTCCCTTCACAAATAATATAGAATTCGTAATTCATTTAATGAACTTAAAGGCTTTTTTGCAAAAAACTCAAGTAAAATTTGTAGAAAACATTTGTCTTTTCCTTTACCTAAAAATAAAAGGAATTTTTATAACATTAACTTTACCAAACGAATTTAAACACAAAATTCCCAATAAGCTCCTGCATTTACGAAACAAATTCCTGAAAATGAAGAAAAGCTCTTAAAAAACAAGCTGAATAAGATAAATAAAGACATAGACTTCCTTATTTCATTTCGTTAAGTATCAGCCTTGAACTTTTGATTCTTCTAATGTCGTTTTAAGAAAAATGAACGTTTAAAAAGCTTCCCACTTTCCAATAACTGATTGCCAACATATTCGGAATGTGGCTTTTAAAATATAAAAGGTTTCTAATGTCATGGCTTTTACAGTCAATTTATTTTTGTGGAAACATATATATGTATTTTTGAGAACATTGTGGATTTATATGTTTAGAGCTCTTATAGCAGAATAAGTATGCTTTTGAGTTTCCTGTTTCTAGGTAGAGTTTTTGCATAAATACACTCTCGAACAAAATTATCCATCCAATACTTACAAATTTTTAAAGTTTTTTAATGAAAAAATTTATTAGAAACATAAGAAAAATGTGTTTTACAGATTTTAAGTTAATAGTATCAGATTTTTATGAGAAGAGTATTATATACTGACCTCCTCATACGGTCCTAAATCATTTCTTTAACAGTATTAAAGATATGTTTAAAATGTGTATTCTTACCAAGCGCGGATCCATGGGGGGGGGGGGGGCGGTGGAGGCGATCCGAAACCGTTTGAGGCATATTCAGACTAAGACGTAGCGTTTCTCTCTAAAAATTCTGAGTTATAATTTAAATACTTACAAAATACCCACTGTCAAAAATACAAGAAGTTAAACATATATAAAATAATAAATTCGTCCATACAATATTACAAATTTTTTGGAGCTATCGGTCATTTTATTATTAATTAAGAACATTTTTAGGATATTTGACGTTTCAGTTTATTTATTTCTTCAACCATCCAGAATAACAATTAAACACTAAAAAGGGATTCAAATGTTTTTATATGTTACAGAAAATTTTAAAAATAAATTGTGTTTACGCTGGTAAACATTACTTATCTAATTCGTAATCAAAGTCAGTGAAGCTATCTTCGGTCAAATTATTTATAATTGGTTCGTCTATCTCACTGATCATGAGATCGAGTTTCCACATTTTCTTTTATCCATTTATTATATGGATTTTTCTCAATTTTCTGCAGTAACTGTATTCAAAAAATTTTTTTAGAAATTCAGTTAAATTACTAATTTTGTAAGTTGTGTTATTTCTAACAACTTTATCTTTTATTTGAGAGAGATATTTCCTTCTCCAACGGACATTTTCCGGACGATCTATAAAAACCGATTTCCTACCTAGTTTTTCCCAGCAAAAATTAAATTCTCTGAATAATTTCCAGAGCTCAGTTCTTTTAATTTCAGGTAATTCTCAATCTTCGTTGATTTTTGTTAGAATTTTATCGACGGTTGGGATCTGCTTTTCATAATACAAATGTATGTATAACTTCTTTTACTTCCAACGAGGTTTTTGATCTTCCTGTGATCGAATGTAGCTTGGGAGTACTAGCAATTCCAGTTGTTTTTTTCTCCTTCAGTATTCGGTATATAGTGAGGAAAAAATGCCCTGGTTTAATGATTTTGGAATAAATATAGATGTGGAAGCCACATCTTTTGGGTATCTCACTAATATTAAATAATATATAAAACCAAACACAAACAAGATAAATCACTAAGACACACTGTAAGGTGTACTTTGCTCACTGACAGAAATTAAATTGAACTATCAGAAATTTTATTGTTGTAGTAAATTTATAAAATCTTTTAATATTGAAATATAATTAAATATAATTAGATTTACGGCAGTCCTCAGTTACCTGCGGCACTGGAGCAGATACTTTGGAGCTTTCAGTTTTATTACTCTCTCTAGTTCTTGAATAGAGTATAGGAATGTGTACGCTTGTGATCGCCCCTCCTCTTCCCAAGAGCTTTGAGTTCCTTCTATACTAGAAATGGGAATGTTGCTGGTGTCCCCCTCCCGTCAACAATTTGCTTTCGCTTGCCATATTGTACTTTTGTGATATCACTGCCTCCCCCCCCCCCCAAAGAGAGAGGTTGGATCAGCCCCTGATTTTTGCTTGATTTAATTTTTAGCAACATCGACCAAATGGCAAGGTGTTATTAGTGCCAATACACATGATCATTTGTTTAATCTTTAAAAGGAAACGCTGACGATCAAGTGGTAGTAGTCTAAGATAAGTAAGATGTGAAACTTATGGCGAGAAAATAATTTAAAACATGTAAATAATGGGTCTCTCAGTAAACTGACGCAAGACAAAATATTTGTTCCTTGGAGGTCCCTTAGAACATCTTTTATTCACTTCAACGGCAATTGAATTACGTCTGCTTGTCTTCGAAATGGACCTTTGGAGATGATTGACCTGCATCTCAAAGATAGAAAAAATTACAAATGACCCAATAAAAGAAATAATGAAAGTAAATACAACAATCCTGTAAAAAATAGAACTACGACAACTGGAACTCCATTGACATCTTTTTTACCTTGTATTTAGATGAAAACCGAGAGAAAAGAGGAACTAAGGGAGACCTAAATTCACACGGATAGAGGAGATACAGAGTTCTATGTCGGAGCGCAGTCTACAACCTAGAAATTGGGAAGATAAAAAGGGCTGGAGACGGGATGAATAAATTTTAATTGATCTGGCCCAGAATACTTTCCATATATTTTCTTTCGTAGGATATAAAGCGTGATACTTGATTTTTAAAAATTAATGAACTTCCTGGTGAAAAAATTAACACTGTTTTGTTATAAATGTTATCTTTAAATAATAGGGAAACTGTATATAATTTTTCCGCACTTACCCAAGATTCCATCTCATATAATTGAAAATTTCCTTTTTTCGTCGATTTATCGCAAATAATGCATTTGTTAATTTACGCTGTTATCGCAAATTGAATTAAAATTAACAAAAATTAGAAATAATATTACCTTGAACGATATTGAACCATCTCTATCTACTTCAGAACGACATAAGCTCGATGATTTCGTGGAGTTTTCTCGGAAAGCAAAAGAAGTTTGTGCTTCTCTACCCTCAAACGGATAAAAACGTTTTGATGAAATATTATCAGCCAATACAGACTTTCTGCTTTAGCGGTGCTTTCTAAAGAAAGTGATCTTATCGAAAGCATACCTGATATCAATCAACGGGTTACTGATAAGTTTACTAATGCAAAAGATAAGCGTATGGATTTTCTTTAAAAATAATTCACACAGTAAGTTACACGTGCATTTTTGCTTTGTTTCATACTAACTGAGTTTTTAAAGACTTATTTTTTCATCCACCGGTGCCTATGGCAGGTTTTATAATAATAATAATAATAATGAACCCTCTGTCACGCCGTTTGAACTCCACCAGATGGGGCTTTAGTATTAGAAAGAACAACGAAGAGGTAGCAAGATTGAATCATCTTCTATACATGGATGATCTTAAACTGATGGCTGCTACCAAAAACCAGCTGGAGCAAATGCTCAAAATTGTCGAGGAGTTCTCCGGGGATATCGGAATGCAGTTTGGACTTGACAAGTGCCGTATTTTGAACATCGTTAAAGGCAAGATACAACTGGGAACATTTGAGATTCAGAACGGTGAAACCATTGCTGCAATGGAAGCAGAACAAACATACAAATACCTAGGTATGAAACAAGCTAAACGAATTGGCCATCGCACTATGAAAGCCGAATTGACAACCGAATTTGTGAGGAGGGTAAGACAGGTGTTACGAACTAGTCTAAATAGTAGAAATTTGTTTAAGGCGCTCAACACGTACGCATGCTCTGCGCTTAGCTACTCTTTTGGAATAGTAAAATGGAGCAGGACGGACATCGAAGGCCTGCAAAGAAAAATAAGAACACTCCTAACAAAAGCACACAAACACCACCTTCGGAGTGCTATTGAACTTACAATGCTTCCAAGACACCAAGGAGGAAGAGGATTGGTCGATATTGGTAAGCAGCTCGATCAACAAATAATAAACTTACGTTCTTATTTCCATAGGTTAGCGGACTCTTCCACACTACATCGGGCAGTGTGCGAGGCAGACAATTCAACGCCGTTAGAGTTGAAGGAACGGGATATTGCTTCTCACCACCGAACAGACCAAGAGAAGTTACAAGCCTGGCTACAGAAGCCACTTCATGGACGGCATCCAAATGAGGTCAACCAGGACAATGTCGACAACTTAGCGTCGATCTACTGGTTGATTTCGGGACGGATGTTTTCGGAAACGGAGGGCTTCTTGTTAGCTATCCAAGACCGGGTTATTCCGACGAAAAACTATCGGAAATTCATTATCAGAGATCCCTCAATAGAAAATAACCAATGTAGATATGACTGTCGAACATCAGAGACCATCCAGCACATAACTGGAGGATGCCAAGCATTTGCCGCAACCGAGTATAAGGAAAGACACGATTTAGCTGCTAAGATACTCCACCAAGAGTTAGCGGATAAATTAAAACTATTGCAGGTAGGAAAGGTGCCTTACTACAAATATAATCCAGAGCCTATTTTTGAAAACAACGAGTTCAAGTTATACTGGGATCGAACAGTCCTAACAGTTCAAACAGTTGCTCATAACAGGCCGAACACTATACTAACAGATAAAATTTCCAGGCGAACTACACTAATCGACATCGCTGTACCGAACAACAACAACCTAAGGTCAAAATACAACGAGAAGATCGCCAAATACAGAGATCTGGAGGTGCAAATCCGCAGATAGTGGGCAGTGAACAGCGTCCACACGATTCCTATAATACTGTCAACAACTGGAGTGATTCCAAGGAACCTCCTGCAGAACATCAAGGGACTGGGCCTTAGTGAGGATCTGTATAAACCGATGCAGAAAGCAACTCTCCTGGCAACCACGCGAACCGTCCGAAAGTTCATGGGAAATACAGCAGACCACGCCACCTAGGACCCAATAACATGGAGAGGGTCTCCACAGAGCTTCATACTTTTGGTGTCTTTGTATTCCTGGTATGAGTGAATAATCCCTGGAGGGAATGCGAAGCCGTTTGGTTTGTAAATATGAAATAATAATAATAATAAACGTCTTTATTAACAATGCATACATATTACAAAGTAATACAATGCACACATGGGATGCGGCTGGCGAAGTTTAACCAATGGCCATTCTTCCACTTAACCAACCACACCTCCCAATGCGCCAACAAGAAATAATCAACAACAATACAAATACTTATTATTAAGCTCCAAGTAGAAAACTTTTGTATTCTGATTTAAGTCTTTTGATATTATAGTGCCTAAACTGTGGTGAAACTGTATTATATTGCTTAACAAAACTATAAGAAAAACTTTTCTGAAACAAAGAAGTTCTATGTCTTGGTATCGTAAACAGACTTTGATTTCTTATATTAATCTTATGCACATCAGTCCTAAGTTCCAATTTTTTATACTAGTACATAGGTTGTTTAGTGTCTAATAATTTTCGAAAAAATATCAGAGAATACAGTCTGTATATATTTTCACATCTTAACCAGCCAATTTGCCTGATATTATTTGATACAGAATCAAACTTTCTTAAGTTAAAAATAAACCTACAGCATGCATTTTGAACATACTGTATTCTCTTCTTTGTAACTACATCCAAAAAGGGATAGTAAACAATATAGCAGAAGTTATAGATTGGCATAATAAGAGTTTCACATAATTTTTTCCTCATTTTAAAGTTTTTTTAAATTAAAATTTTAAATATATATCTATTTGAATATAAAACCTTCATTTTAATATAACTCCTTTGTAACAGGCTTTGGACATGTTTATGAAATCTTAAATTAACATACAAATGTAATCCCAGGTTTCTGGCACAATTTGAAAAAAGTAAAACATCATCTCCAATACATACTTTGAGGCGATTTGTAAGCATGTTGCGCTGTTTTTCGGAACAAAACAAGAGAATCTCAGTCTTGTTGGGATTAATTTTTAAATTATGCTCCTTAGAATACTGTAGAATGGCTGCCAAATCATGATTTAACATGAGTGCAGCTCTTTCTGGATCAGATGGGTCAAAAAGATGTAATATCTGAGTATCATCAGCATATGCTTGCAAATGTGAATTTGAAACTACGGAAAAAATATCAGACGTGTATATTACAAACAACAAAGGACCAAGTATAGATCCCTGGGGTACCCCAGACACCAGAGCTTCAGGCTGTGAAACCACATCGCTGATTCTTACAATCTGCGATCTATCAGACAAGTAGGATCCAAAAAATAATGTTGAAATATCATCAAACCCATAGAATGACAGTTTAGCACAAATTAATTCATGGTCAATTACATCAAACGCCCTGGAATAATCAAGCAGCATCAAAATGGCAGCTAATTTTTTATCAAGTGCTCCTACAATATTATCAGTTATATTCAGAAGTGCTGAAACTGTACTACGACCCTCTGTAAAACCAGACTGATGAAGTGGAATCAAATTATTACGCCTGAGATAGTCGGAGACTTGTATATGGACCACTCTTTCCAACACTTTAGACAAGATCGATTTCCAATATTGTGGAAAATGTCCCCTTTCCAGACAGCAATTTATTATATATACATATCTATGTTTTTAATGCACCATTAGAATTGCAATACCTGCTTTTTCAATGCACCAGCAGCAATTGCTCACAATATCAGCATTTATATATGGTCTTTTGTTAATTTATTTAACTTAACCCTGCAAGGTCATATATACTATTTCTAGATTATTTTGTTAGGAAATAAAGTGTTGTCAGCGATTTTGGTAATAAGTCAATTCGCACGAATATTTTACTTTGAAATTCTAAAATTAAATTTTAATTTCTTACGTTTCTGTTTCCTTGTGTTTGTGTTCTAAAGTTGATATCAAAATATATATATTTTTATGACCTTCTTATTCAATTAAATAAAGTGACCTTGTCATAACCTAATTACAAACAAATAATAAATCCATTGATAAAACCTTTCTTAAGTTCAAGTGTATTTTTCTGGAATTTAATGGAATTATCTATAAATATACAACAAAATGCACGTTAATAGAAATTTTTCCTGTTTTAAAAGTGTATATATTATTTTGCACTCGGTGCAATACTTTACAAAATTCTGCTTTTCACATTATTATGAGAAAATATTTTTAAAAAACAAAAAAAATACTACTTTAAATTTAATCTATTCGCAGGCCAGAGAACGAAATACTACACAATTTTGAACTTTTACGTTTTTTGGGGACATTTCTAGAAAAATATCAAACACCCTTTGCAAAGACAAATATAACATAACTCTTCAAACCGATTATGTAACTTGATCTTTAATGTTAAAGATAGACATAATAAATATAAAAAATCAGGAGTTTATGAGTTGAAAGGTAATGAATGCAATAACTGCTACATTGGACAGACAGGAAGAAGTTTTTAAACTAAATGTGATGAACACAAATATTGTTGTAGCCTTAAGAAAAGAACGTGTAATATCGTAAATAATTTTTTAGACACGTACCTTGAATTTCTAGATTTAAATAACTTTTTCAAATATTACACATTAAACAGAAAGGAGAGAAAATAAACATATTATAAAGTATTGAAATATATATAATCATAAAAAAGACCAAAATATAAACCTCATCCTCTGAAGATGTAGTTGTCACTATGAAACGGCGGTAATGCCAAAAATTTAATATATGTGATAAATAACAAAGTATAATCTTGTTTATATCACATTTTAAAGGGCAATATTGTTGCAAAATAAGAGACGAATCCATCACATTTTTTTCAGTTATTTTCTTTATTTTTTTGTGCATAATGGACTTCTTTCATAATTATCCATTTCTTCGTATTGTTCGCTAATTCGTAATTCTTTGGCTTTCTCCATTATTTTTTTCTTATTTTGTCTATTTTTGCATTTCTTCGGGTGATTCTGCATCTGGAATTACTAAAAATAAAAAAATCGTGTTTCTGTAGGAACGGCAGGACAAAAAGTCTTTATCTTTATGTGGGAAACTATGAAAATGTGACAATTGCGGTATCGTTGGCAACACTGATTTTGAAAAATTGTCGAATTAGCCGCCCCATATTTTGTGACGTTGCCGCATTACTCTAATTATATCCTCCAATATTCTCTAGCAAACCACACAAAACATTTTTCTAAAAGCTTCAGTTAACATATTACAATCATTACCTAAAAATGATAAAAATGTACTCTTCATCTCAAGTAAGTAAATTACAATGAAATAAAACAGCCCAGTACAAACTGTGAAAAAATGACTTGTCCGAAAAAAATTATCCGATCTCATTTTTCACCAGATAAAACGACTGTTGAGGCACATTGTCCCTCCTTTAATGGGGTCCCATTAAATTAAAGATGGACTTTTTCACCAAAAAGGTTTCAATAATGACTTGCGGTATTGTTTCTAGTTAGATCGTAATGAAAAAGCTTGAATTAAATTGGGGGAAAAGTCTGAAGGCATTTTTATTTTTAAAAAAATCGTTTAAGTTTTAGATATCAAAGTCATTAATAAAAGATATGATGAGGGAAGGTTTTTTTTTATCGATGTTAAAATTAGCGAAGTAGCAATAATGAGCAAATTTCAATAAGTCGCTTAGTATAATTAATTTTTTATTACATGATGATTTCACAAAATACCGTTGAATTTCGTTCTCAGTTAAAATTTGCCTCCAAATTACTTAAATGAAAAACTCTGTTGTTATTTTGCCTGAAATAATCCTCCATTAAATCAATCAGAGTTCATAATTAAGGGAAGTAAAAAAATTCATTCCGATGAGTACGTCAAGCATAAACTTTCTATGGAAAAACAAATCGAATGATTGAAAAATGATTTCCATATTTTGCTTCTTTTAGCAGCAAACAAGTTTTCACTTTAAAGTGTCATATTTGTGATGCTAATGATTGGATCGGAACGAATTTTTTTCAAAAGACAGGTCGCTCCAAGCACTCTTAGACATTCATGATATGTAGGAGAATAAGCTAAAATTTGAATTAAACATATTGTTCCGGACTGCCGATTTTTATACTACACACTGTATTATTGAAAACACTCTATTATTTGAAAAGCTTTATTGTAAACATCAATTCTGACACTTATCGAAAACTTCCAAGTTGCATCGACGATCTCTCAAACTAAACTGTCTCTGAAAGCCGATCTGGACCCTTTATATACCCTTTTGGCCGAAATCAGAAGATTCCCTAATTTTCTAGAAGGATTGCTATACTACATGGTGTAATAAAAATAAGCAAAAGGAGTAATCTGGCTATTTCTAGACCTTCTGTTATAGGCGTCCCATATTCAACATAAGGAAATAGAATTTAATAAAAAGTTCCAGACCTTTTTTCATCGACGTCTCATGAGGAAATTATTAAAAGATAAAATTAATTAAATAAATTATTAAATCGTAAAAAATAAACCTAAAACCCTACAAACTATAAACATACACTAATACTATGAAACGTATAACGCCATAAAGTTCGTTACATTACCCCCCTTCCAAACCTTGATCGTCCCGATCAACCTTTTTGATCTTGATAATGGGCCAATCTGTCAAGATGCATGACTTTCGTATTCGCATGAGTGCTTTTCTGAATTCGGTATACCAGATCGTTTAATCGAATCACTACGTTGTACAAACCTTTGGTGAACGCCCTTTGGTTCTTTTCGGATTGTACAACCAAATTTTTTCACCAACCATGAGTCCAACAGTATTGATTTTGAAGTCATAGCGGGTTTTTATTCTGTCGCTTTCTATATGTAGTCATCTCTGTACCTTTCCGAAGATGATCTGTAGGACGTTCTTTCCCCATAGTCCCTGTCGCAGTCGCGGTCCCTCTAGACGCACCCTCTAGACGATAACCTGTAGAACGTTCTTCTTCCGTAGCCCCTTTCGTGGTCAGGGTCTCTTTCGTCTCGTTCTTCACGGTCGCCGCGAGTACTCCATCTATCTCTTCCGTAATAGTCCTTTCTTCTATCGCTTCCACCAGCAGTAATTTCCGGGCAATCTCTGCTAAAGTGATCGTTGTGTCTGCACTGATAACAACACATGTTATTCGAATGGTACCGGCGACCCTGACCCCTTCTTCTCGCTCATACTTCAACTCCATTGCAAGCCTTGACGGTAACTGCAGCATCTTTTTTATCTTTTTAAACAGCAAATCCAAAACAGGGGATACTATTACTTAATCAAACTTCTTTAAGCTCACTATAAGGAGCAAAGACGTTATCCCAGTTGTTCCTTCGAACTTCATCATCTATATTAGCAATAGGAAGCCGATAGCCAACAGGATCTCTATTAGGAACCGTACTGCAGGAACAGTGGCTTTGTACGTGCCCCTCTTGGTCATATTTCCAACAACGAATTTTATTTCTGCTACGAAACGTTGTGTTTTTGTTGTCATGTCTCTCCGACCCCAGGCGAGAGATGATACGGTTTTTCGTAGCAGCCAAAGTGGTGGATTGTTATTTCATCTCTGCTTAATGTTATTGTGGAAAAGTACTGTTATCTGTGTCTGTATGTTTCATTTTAAATTTAACTTAGGAAAACTGCTTTCCTGAGCTTTGAAGATGTGTTAAAATAAAGCGATACATCATTCAGGAGGAAACCTTATTTTTCATCGATTCATAATCTAAAGTCAAACAAATCGTGATGGAGATAACATAAGACGGTTAAACATATCAATATTTACTCTGGGGCTGATACCGGTTCAAACCACAACCCACTGATTTCTGTGATCGAGGCGAGAATAAAAAAAATATCAGAAAACCAATCACAAAAACATTGAATTTAAAATAAATTTAGGAAGAAATGAAAGAACAGAACAGAATTAAACTTGTGGTACAGTGACATAAACGGAAAATTGAAATATATAAATATGTAGTTAACAATAACAAGTGAGAAACATCTGACCAAAGCAACAAAGTAAAACAAGGTGTGGATGACTTAGAACATATTAAAGCTGATGGATGGAAGAATAGAAATGAAAAATTAAGGGTTAAACAACAGTGTGAAAAAATAGAAAATAATGTATGAAGTTGCAACACGTTCAATATGTGCAAAAAAGTGAAGGAAATAACTAGAATAAAAAGGAAGGAAAAAGTGAGACATGATCACCTTATCAGTCTATTGACGGAAAAGAACCTCGATAAAAGAGACATCAGAATTATATCGAATATTTATTACAATCAGAAAGCAGTAGTGCGAGTGGACCATGAGAAGACTGAAGAAGTCGAAATAAAAAGAGGAGTGAGACAAGGGTGTATACTTTCACCGACCTTGTTCAATCTTTACTCTGAGGACATAATGAATAGAGCACTTATTGACCAATTCGTTGGTATTAAAATAAATGGAATTTTAATAAACAACCTCAGATACGCCGATGACACAGTACTTATCGCAGAAACACCCGAGGATCTCCAGACCTTAGTCAATAGAGTAGCAACAGTCGGTGAAGAATATGGACTGTCACTAAACATAAGAAAAACAAAATGCATGTTAATATCCAAATCAACCCAAAATGTCCCAGATATACGCATACAGGGTCAAAATATAGAACACGTCAGAAAATACAACTATTTAGGCACCGTCATCAATGAAAACAACGATAGCTCTGAAGAAATCAAAATCCGGATAGAGAAAGCAAGAGCCGTATTCACGAAAATGAAGAGAGTGTTCTGTGGCAGAGACCTGAGTCTTGAATTAAAGGTTCGTCTGGCAAGATGTTACGTACTGTCAGTTTTGTTTTATGGAATGGAGGCATGGACGCTTAAAAAGATCGATATTAACAAGTTGGAAGCCTTTGAATTGTGGATGTACCGCAGAATGTTAAGAATATCATGGATGGAGAAAATCACGAACGCTGAAGTACTGAGGAGAATGAATAAAGAAAAGGAGGTCATACTTACAATTAAAAAACGAAAATTGCAATACCTGGGATACGTTACGAGAGAAGAAAGATATCAACTACTGAGAAAAATTATGGGAAAGAGATCTGTAGGAAGAAGACGAGACTCTTGGTTAAAAAATCTAAGAGAATGGTATAATTGCAGCAATAACCAGCTGTTTAGGTCAGCAGTCTCGAAAATACGTATAGCTCTGATGATCGCCAACCTTCGGAACGAAGACGGCACCTAAAGAAGAAGAAGAAGAAAAAGGAAAAATTAAATGGGATTATTTACAAACAGAAACGAAAACAGGGGAACCACAGATGCCTTATTTATAGTGAGACAAATAATCGAAAAATCAATAGAATTTAACCACCCTGCATACTTATGCTTTGTTGACCTAACAAAAGCATTTGACCGCATCAAGAAGCAGCACATAACGGACATCCTAAAACAGAAAAATGTTTCAGCAGAGATCATAAACATAATTGATGACTTGTACACAAATTCCAGCACAAAAATAATAACATCCGAAGGTCTAACCGAAGACATCAAGATAAACGAAGGGATAAGGCAGGGAGACTCGCTAAGCCCCTTCTTATTCAATTTGATAATGGACGGCATAATAGAGGACATCAGACCGAAACGCGGATACCAGATGGGCGGACACAATATCAATATAACATGCTATGCGGATGATGCGGTCCTATTCGCAGATAACGAAGACGACCTCCAGAGATTGACACACCTACTTAACGTATCAACTAAGAAGTACAATATGCAGATATCAACGAATAAAACAAAGTGTATGGTAATTTCCAAGGAACCAAGAAGATGTAAGCTACAGATAGAAAATGCCATAATTGAACAAGTCATGAACTTTAAATACCTAGGCATTGACACAACAAGCTGTCGTAACCTTACTGGAGAAGTACTGTCACAAAATACAAGAGCCCTGCAAGTGGCAGGATGCTTAAGAGATGTTATATTTCGAAACAGAGACATGAGAATAGAGGGAAAAACAAAAATATATAAGACCAAGATACGACCAATTCTAACTTATGCCACGGAAACAAGAGCAGACACTAAGAAGACAAAGCAGAAAATGAGAACCACCGAAATGAAAGTACTGAGATCAATGCTGAACGTGTTAATCAGAGATAGGCTGACAAATACCTTAATCAGAGAAAAATGTAATGTGCAGGACGTGGTCAAATGGACAAAAGAAAGAAAAAGAGGTTGGAAAGAACACGTTGAGAGAATGAGTGAAGAGAGACTAGCCAAAGTTTGTATGTATGGACGACCAAGAGGAAGAAGATTACCAGGACGACCACCAAAGAGATGGGCCCAGAGCTGGTTCTCTTCATCAGCAGAATAAGGCGGGTGTAGATAGAATGACAAACAGGGATATCCCTAGTCAACGTAGAAGAAGAAGAAGAAGAACCGAAAAGTTATTGTAAAGATAACAGACAAAATTGAAAGCTGAGCTAATTACATAAAAGCATTATGTGGGGTGATAGAAACGATATCTTTTAGATAAATAGAGTAATCAGAACAGCCAAAAAAGTATAGACCCGCTATGGACTTCTGACGGATATTTTATTTCTTGTGTTATTTATAAAAATAATTACTCTATATCTGCGATTAAAATTTTCTAGGAAATTCATCACAAGAATGTGCTTTTTCAATGTTTTTCTGAAGAAATATTTAAAACTGAAATTCGCAACAAAAACTGAAGAAGTCCCAGAAAAATAAACGCATATTTAATTACTTGTAATTTTTTTAAAAGTAAAATTTTAATCAAAGAAATTTTACATTTTTTAAGAATTAAAAATAAATGTTTGGATACTTTTTGAAACAATTCAAATAAACTGTCTTCGTTACGACCACAAACAATCAATAAATCCATTGAGACACTTTTTTAGGCCATGAAGTCTATTTATCTTCTCTTTAATGGAGTCCCGTATAAACAGGCACCGAAGTGTACGTCGTCGGCGGGAATTTTTCTTTTTAAAAAATGACACTAATCCCTCGACGAGCCGTTCCTCTCCTTTCTGCTTTATGCCTTTTTGTTTCACTTTCAGCCGGTTATCCGGGATCAAACTGACACTTTTTTTATTTGTATACAGTCGATTATAGAGACATATTTTGTCATCTAATTTCATAAGATATTAAAAATAATGCTGTGGAAAAAAGTTTCAGTGTCATTCAGAAATTTTATTATGGAGGCCGTCTATCTAAGCAAGTAATCCTGTAAAGTGATATTAGTCTGGAAGCGGAGGGGGTTGGGTATACATTGAGAGTTCCTCTAGGTAACTTTGTGTTACGTTATGTTTTTCGGTACGCTAAATTTATTTTTCGTGGTTAACAAGCCCAAATTTTGCCCAATTTTGAGCTATGGCCCGTTTTTGGTCAAAAATGATAGTTTTTCCGACTTCTCTGGAAAAATAAAAAAAAGTAACCTTATTTTTATTAGATACTATTCACTTCTAAATATTTTTTATTTTTTATAAATTTAACATTAAACTAATATTTTACTAATACTGCATGTTTCGCCACTCTTACCAGATAATAACATTCCTTTTGTTAACACTTAAAATAATACTCCTTTTATTAAAAAGCTAATAACACTCTTTTTATTAAAAACTCCTTTTCTAAAAAAATATGTAATACATTTTTTTTATTTTTCGGGAAAAGTCGGAAAAACCACCATTTTTGATCAAAAATGGGCTCAAAATTGGATCAGATTTGAGCTTGGCTCCACGAAAAATTGATTCCGTGCACCGAGAAACAAAATAATACAAAATTACTGAGGAAAATTCCTAAAGTATACTCAAGCCCCCTCGTAACTATATAGAAGATAGAATAATAATAAAGTAGAAAGAGATGAAACGCAATCGTCATCGAGAAGATCGTGTTGTTGCTAAATAAATGTATTCATTTAGAAAACGTCAAAGTGTTGATGGTTTCCTATTTAAAGGTAATTTATTTGGTTTTTAATTCTTATATAATTTATTTATGGAAGAATCACGTTGTTATCTGACAAAGAGCCTCAGTCTAATGTACAGTATCGTCTAATGGTAAACCTGGTTCCCAAACTTGCTATCAGGGGAAACTTTACCTATAAATTAAAATTTATTTGTTTTATACCTTTTTTATTTTGACAAAAATTTTAGACTTGAAAAATGTATCAAAAAATATTCATTACAGATGTTTTAACAAAGCATTCTGTGACACCAAAATAATCTTGCCTATGGATACTAAGTCTGAGAAATATCAACTGATTCATCAAGAAATAAATCAAATATAATTTAAAAACAAATAGAGACTTTTGCCTATTATAGAATGGAAATATTTTTGTTCTAGAACAGCTACAATTTTTTTATATTACATAATCACTGAAAATATTTTAGCTTTTCATATTATTATTTGTTATCAGATTTACAAGCCAAACGACTTCGCACTCCCTCCAGGGATTATTCACTCATACCAAGTATACAAAGACACCAAAAGTATGAAGCTCTGTGAGAACCCTTTCCATGTTATCGGGTCCTAGGTGACGTGGTCTGCTGTATATCCTACGAACTTTCGGACGGTTGGCGCGGTTGCAAGGAGAACCGCTTTCTGCATTGGTTTATGCAGATGCTAACTAAGGCCCAGTCCCTTGATGTTCTGCAAGAGGTTCTTGAATCACTCCAGTTGTTGACAGTACTATCGGAATCGTTTGGACGCTATTCATTGCCCATGATCTTCGGATTTGCACCTCTAGATCTCTGTATTTGGCGATCTTCTCGTTATATTTTGGTCTTGGATTGTTGTTGTTAGGTACAGCAATGTCGATTAGTGTAGTGCGCCTAGAAATTTTATGTGTTAGTATAATGTTTGGTCTATTATCAGTAACTGTCTGATCCGTCAGAACCATTCGGTCCCAAGATAACTTGAACTGGCTGTTCTCAAGAATAGGTTCTGGACTGTATTAGTAATAACGCACTTTTTCTACCTGCAATAGGTTCAACTTATTTGCTAACTCTTGGGGGAATGTCTTAGCGGCTGAGTCGTGTCTTTCCTTATACTCGATTGCGGCAAACGTTGGGGCAAGCAGGAGGTGATTACTTTATATAGTGTGAGAAGGCAGGTGATTGACCTATACTTAGCTCAGTCATGTGTATTATGTTGATTCTTTGGTAAGAGATACGTAATACCTTCTGTCAGAAACAATGACATTTTTGCTGGGTTTAGAAAAACATCATTACTAAGATTAGCCAGTTGATGGTATATACATCAGAACTTCTTGAGCCAGCAGTTCTGGACCGGGTCGAGACCTGGAAATTTCCAGCTATGGAATCCCTTGATTATTCCTGAGATTTGCTCGGTGGTAAATGCCTCAAACTGCATCTGGCTGAAGTCTTGACAGAATTGGTCTTCTTCATTGATCCAGTCGGTTGCGATGTTACAATCGGCTGGTGTTGAAAGTTGGTTTCCCCCGAACTCTTCTACCTGCTCTCTGTTGGGATATCTATTATCTGCCATATTAGGTGGAGAGTTTAGCTTAAGGAAGAAAGTCTTTTCGGATCGTTAGAACAGCGCATTTTCTCGTATTCGGTTATTGCTTTTCTTATATCTCTTTAGCCGTCCTTGTATATTTATATATTTTTATAATTATTATTTATTAAGATTCGTGTCATCAAAACATTCATTTCCTTTTTGTAATCTGAATGCACCGTGTTTCTCCTAGAGATAGAGAATGAAAATGTGTACTTCAAAGTTAAAGTTTCGTTGTATTCTGGTATTGATTACAGACTTAAGAGAAATTTATATTACTTATTATTAACTGCGGATCCTATAGATTAAAGTTGGTTTACGCTTAAAAAGAAATAGAGCATTTTTGAGGAGTCGTAATTCTCTTTCTAATGGCGGAGCTAAGCACGATACTCCGAACTTCATTGGATATCCCTGTCACCTGACTGAAATTAGAATGAAATGTACTACTCTATCTCTCTTTCAGCGTGAGCCAACTTTCTTCTAGAGGATCCTCAGTCTATATTAAGTAATATTAATTCTTCTCAGGTCTATGATATTACTTAGCACTAGTTTTATTTTTGTAAAATGTACCTTATTTCTTTAAATGAAGAGAGACGGTACTGATTCCATTTTACTAAAAGAAATTAGTTACTCTTCTTTTTCACACTGTGTATAGATTTTTAATAACTTAATAAAACAGTTTATAGAATATATTTTTGAAATAAGTTAGTAAATTTATTAAGCATTTCGAACAAATATATAATACAATTTTCTTAGATAACTTTATATCTTATATTTTGTGTCAATCATCTAGACAAAAAATATTGATACACTAATAGGGGAATGCACTCATGGGTCTGACATCGATTTCTCCTATTCTGTGATATATAGGAGCATACCAAAAAATATCCAATATGTATTTTTAGGAGAAAAAATTACATTTATATAAAACTTTCGTAAACCCAGTAATGTGCAAGTAATTTTACACAGACAAATCGCGCTTTTACTTTATAATTAAAAAAAAACGCTTTAGGGATGAACTTTGTTGTAGTTTACTCCTTCTAGGAATACAATTTAGGACGTAACATATACACTTCAACATATCGTAGAATAAGACAAATTGGAGGCGGACCCAGGAAAAGTTCTCTTATAAGTTACCGTTACAGGTAAATTATTTGTTAAATTTCGTTTATTTGGATCATCAAATGTTATACATGTAAATATATATTTAACTACAGCTTACAATCCTTTCTTCTCTAAGAAACCGAAAAGACAAGATCGGCTTGGAAAGATAAGGGTATAACGAAAATTAAACTTGAAATAGGACAGTATTGACACCCTGAGTTACTTTTACAAAAGGCTTACTCTAAAAGGATAAATAATTTATAATTTGTAATTTTTTTTTTACCAGGTTAGACGCTAAAACACTCACACTTTGAGGCGTCAAAACCTATATCTCTCTCTCTTATTTTTTTTTTAATTATTGAAATATTTAGTTTTACAAAATATTTTCCTCTAAAACTCTCTAGTTATAAGTTTTTCTTTTTGTTTTAGGTAAGTGCAATTAAAAACATAGCCTAGCCAAAGTAAGTATTAGCTTTAAGAATTTTGCATATTTTAATTTACTAAAACCGCGATTTCGATCTCCGTAATATGCATATAAATGCACTCACAGGATAGGAGTTTTACACGTTTTGCACAAATGGAACCGTTATCTGCAGCTGAAATAGTCGAGGCTTGAAGCTGAGACATGCATAATGTGGCGTATATTTAACTTTTTTGAAAGCTAATTTGAAAATGTAAAAAGCTTTAAACCTATAGTTTGAAGACTGAATTTTGGAAATTAAAATGTAATAGTTTTGGAACAACTAAACAAATTTAAAAATTAGTATTTCAGTTAAAAATTAATAAATTTATTTTATACCGTTTTTAAATAGTTGCCTATAAGTAGTCTCCTTTAAAGCAGAAAGAAGGAAAAATATATACATGCAGTTTATTTCCTGAAAATATATCTCTGGTTCTCTCTCAGTACGCGTTGTAACTACCTTATGGTTTCGTCAATAAAATTGTGTCGAACCGACAGCAACATTCGCAGAAAACAATTGTCTATATAAAATATAAATTTCGAGACATGTCGGCAGGATATTAAAACTTGCCGGCTTTTCGATGTCAGATATCATCAGTCGAATGACAACTATACATTCACCGAGGTAGTTCAAAACTTAAAAATCCAAATTTTAGTAAGAAATACTATATACAGGGTGTCAGGGAAAATGTAAAAATCTCCCAGATGTGAAAAAAGTACGTGAAAGGAATACTAGAGGTTCATATAAACTTTTTTCGTATTGACCTCCTCTTCGAAGTTATGGGCTCCCAAAGAGCTGCAATGAAATCAAGTTTTTTACATATAATTATTAAACCACTAGGTATATATATATATATATATATATATATATATATATATATATATATATATATATATATATATATATATGTTTGGCTTTGAAACACGCTGAACGATGCTCTCATTTTTTGCGACACGTGGCTTTGGCTGCTAAAATAAGCGGTAGGCTTGGTTGCCAGTATCGAAAAATGCGACCTCTATCCTTTGGGCATCGCGTTTCGTGTGCTCGATTTTACATATTTCTGTTTTAATTCACCGTCGCGCCACCATATGGCGGTTATTTTACGAACTTTGTTAATCTGTGTGTTTCTTGTGTTATCGAGTGGACCATCGAGGTGTCGCCTTTGTCGTCTTGTTTGCTGTTTTTTAATTTTAAACTCAGGTTTATAGGATGCAAAGGCAAGATGATGGTTTGTACCGAATGTGGTGGCCTGACGAGTCCCATATCAGGACGAAACAGCGCTGTCGCCATCTGTCGGACCCGAAGATTTTCCATATTTTTGGAGTGCTCCGCACTTTTTCACGTCTGCTTCGCAAATATTTGATTCTCTTTTATTATATATATAGTTGTCAGTATTAGGCAGAGGAGCGAATTGCGCGAACAAGCCAATAGAAAGAGCCTTATATTAGCGTCAACAAGGCCTATGCAACATTGATTGAAATAATCGCAGCTGTCAATACTGTCATCCACCGGAATATCTGACCAATCAGAAAATTCAAGTAACATTTGAATCGTCAATTTATTTAACCAATCACGTCGTTGCATTCTAGCTCAAAGATGGCTAAGGATTACCGAAAATAGATCATCGCGAGTTTCGGTCGCGCTGCTCATCAACAATAGAAATATCATGACGCTTACATTATCTCCCTTAAAGCCGGCCGCTGAAGGTGGCAAAATTCAAAGTAGGCTCGTCACGGGAGTGGTTTTTATTGTTTTTCAACATAAAAAAATATATTTTTTAAAATATTGCATTTAAAAGAGCCTTAGAAAAAATTGTAAATAATTTTTCATAGTTTGTACCATTATAAACCTGTGTTATATTCAGTGTTCTTTTTGGTTAAAAGAGGAGCCCTCATTCTACCGCTTTGTATTATTATTATTAAAAAATTAAATAAACTTAAAAAGAATACCGAATCCGCAAATATAATGGAATTTTCAATATACTATATAGTTCCTTTCGTCGGTGCAATAGCCACGTCTTTATGAATATAAACTTTATATTGATTTATTAATTTTGATTTAGTTCACACGGATATTATTGATGATGCACATGTATTGTTTCACTAGAAAAATTGTACCTGTTTTTTGCTTATCAACAAATTAAATGATAATATACAAGTAATAAGTAAAAAATACCAATTCAAATGGAATTAGTTTAAAAATTAGTCCTTCAACTACTGCGGGTTCGACATTTAACTTAATTTTTTGAAGCCGGTTTAGAGTTTTGGAAAAAATAATGTATTAAATAGTCGTTCTACAAAACCAGAAGTCAAAAATATTGTGCTAAATTTCCGCTTATTAGATTTTCTAGCTGTCATGTCAATTTCGAGTGTAGCACCAACAAGAGATATTCTCAAATATAATTTTCAACCAGCAAAAAGATCAAATTGTCTAAACGGGAGATTTTAATTTAGATTAAGTTTAATAGCATAGTTCGCTGCTCTTATTCAATTCTATATGTCTTGTCTGTTTTTATCAAGATGAAGTCAGGGGGACCGCATGTCTAAACAAAAAATTATCAATATTTGTGAACATGAGACGTTTACACTCGACATAGGCCTCTCAGATTACTGGGGAGTGGTTGCATTGTATGTATATTGATAAAAGCAAAAATAGGATAAATTTTTCCATCGGGACGGTGTCGAAGAAACATTTCGTATTTTTTTTTCTTTTGGTGTAAACTGAACTTCTAATGAAGAGAAACAAAAACACAAAATTTAAAATGGTTTCGATATCTTAAAACGAAATATATATATATATATATATATATATATATATATATATATATATATATACATATATATATATATATATATATATATATATATACATATATATGTATATATATATATATATATATATATATATATATATATATATATATATATATAGATAACCTTCTGGCATTATAATTTAAATATGACTTCTGGCATATGACCGCCACGGCTGGCTCGGACGTAGTCTAATCTGAAGGTCCAATTTTCGATGACTTTTTCCAATATTTGTGGCCGTATATCGGCAATAACGCAGCGAATGTTGCCCTCCAAGTGATCATTCGTTTCGGGCTTGTCGGCGTAGACTAGCGACTCCACATATCCCCACAGAAAATAGTCTAGCGGCGTTAAGTCACACGATCTTGGAGGCCAGTTCACGGGTCTGAAACGTGAAACTATGCGGTTACCAAACGTTTCCTTCAATAAATCAATTCTGGCACGAGCTGTGTGACATGTAGCGCCGTCTTTTTGAAACCACAGCTCCTGCACATCATGATTGTTCAATTGTTGAACGAAAAAGTCAGTAGTCAAGGCTCTATAGAGGTCACCATTGACTGTAACGTTCTGACCAGCATCGTTTTTAAAGAAGTACGGACCAATGATTCCACCAGCCCATAAAGCACACCAAACAGTCAGTTTTTCTGGATGTAACGGCGTCTCAACATACACTTGAGGATTATCATCACTCCAAATACGGCAGTTTTGTTTATTGACGTATCCATTCAAACAAAAGTAAGCTTCATCGCTCAACAAAATTCGCTTATGAAAATCGAGATCAACGGCAATCTTGTTTTGGGCCCATTCATCGAATCTACGCCTTGCTAGGTGATCGTGTGGCTTCAATTCTTGCACGAGTGGGATTTTGTAAGCACGCAAACCAAGATCTTTCCGCAAAATCTTTCATAAAGTGAATGGACACATGTCCAATTCCTGTGCACGATGGCGGATAGACTGATTCGGGTCTTCTTCTACGCTACGCTCTACAGCAGCAATAACTTCTTCTGTACGCACTGTACGACGTCTCTGTGGATGCGTATTATCATTTAGAGTAAACATGGTGCAAAAACGTTCTATAGTTAATCGAATTAATTGCTCTGATGGACGATTATGTTGACCGTAAAATGGACGTAGTGCGCGATACGTATTTCGAACAGAACCATGATTTTCAAAATAAATTTGCACAATTTGGAAGCGTTGTTCAGGCGTCAGTCTATTCGTGTTGAAATGTCAAACCAAACTAAACATAAATCACTTGACAGCTGACAAAATGGCCGCCAGTTTAAAAAGTGTTGCCAACTTAGAGTTCTATATCTCTATAAAAAACACCCTTTATAAACCATCATCTGAATGAATTTCAGCATTATTTAAATGACTTTGTACAACTCATCTTTCTTACGAGTTAATACAAATTGTTAACATCTATCCCCCACTGACATGAGGCTGACTAATTTTTTAGTCGATAATAGTACGTAAATATCAGTTAAAAAAAGGTTTTTCAAGCTTTATTCAAATGATCATTCAATTAAAATTTATATACGAATTCCACAGTCACGCCACCTGATGCTCGGTTTAATTTTTAGTAATATAAAAATTATCAAAACTACCATAAATCAGCTTTACTCAAATCATTCTTAAATAAGTGAAAATACCATCTAGAATTTAGAGAGAGAACTTTTTGAACGACCCTTGTACCTAAATAATTGTATTGCAAATAAAAATCATCAAAACCCATTTTCTTGTAATCGTGCCGTGTTTGTAAATTGCGTGTCAATTTACATCAATAAAACCAAAGATTATCAACATTGTAAAAGGTCAGCAACACAGTTTTAAATTGTTTATTTCTTTGCATTAGTAATTTTCTAAGGTACATATATATGTATATATATATATATATATATATATATATATATATATATATATATATATATATATATGTATATATATATATATATATATACATATATATGTATATATATATATATATATATATATATATATATATATATATATATATATTTAAATGGTTTAAATGGGTTCTTCCGTTATTTTAACCTCGAGGGAATTGAGATTTCGTAGTTGATTTGTCATCCCTAGACACCACCATGTGATGTTGCCAGATTGTGCACAATTTCTCCAACTTATGGATAACGTAAATTTGGCAACGTCGCGCTTCGGTATATTACAAATTACTTTTTAAAGTAATAAATACTCATTCATTTTTGCTGAAAAAATCATAACTCAAAAATCTTACGTGTTAAAAAGTTTTACTATAATTTTCACATATAGAAACCAGAAATTAACCAGACTGCCTTTCATATTATAGTCGCAAATTGGCTGTAAAGATTATTTCCCTAAAGAAAATTTCCATTTACACTTTATTTTTGTTTGCTTTCAGTTTAATCTTTCTAGCCTACTTGAGAACTTCCTGCAGTGCATTTTTCCCCATAAAAAATCTCTTTAATGTGATGTGTACACCAAATTCATAACCTTGCAGTATCACCCGTCGCAAACCGGTACTTAGAAGAAAAATTTAAATAGGTGATTAGTGTCGTTAAGGTTTATTAGCTTGCATTATGCACTATGTATAATCCCGATAACCCATACATACGATTTACCTTAGAAAATTACTAATGCAAAGAAATAAACAATTTAAAACTGTGTTGCTGACCTTTTACAATGTTGATAATCTTTGGTTTTATTGATGTAAATTGACACGCAATTTACAAACACGGCACGATTACAAGAAAATGGGTTTTGATGATTTTTATTTGCAGTACGATTATTTAAGTACAAGGGTCGTTCAAAAAGTTCTCTGTCTGAATTCTAGAAGATATTTTCACTTATTTAGGAATGATTTGAGTAAAGCTGATTTATGGTAGTTTTGATAATTTTTATATTACTAACAATTGAACCAAGCATCAGATGATGTGACTGCGGAATTCGTAGATAAATTTTTATTGAAAAATCATTTGAATAAAGCTTGAAACTTTTTTTAACTGGTATTTACATACTATTATTATTAACTAAATATGCACTATGTATAATCCCGATAACCGATACATACGATTTACCTTAGAAAATTACTAGTGCAAAGTAATAAACAATTTAAAACTGTGTTGCTGACCTTTTACAATGTTGATAATCTTTGGTTTTATTGATGTGAATTGACACGCAATTTACAAACACGACACGATTACAAGAAAATGGGTTTTGATGATTTTTATTTGCAATACAATTATTTAGGTACAAGGGTCGTTCAAAAAGTTCTCTCTCTAAATTCTAGATGGTATTTTCACTTATTTAAGAATGATTTGAGTAAAGCTGATTTATGGTAGTTTTGATAATTTTTATATTACTAAAAATTAAACCGAGCATCAGGTGGCGTGACTGTGGAATTCGTATATAAATTTTAATTGAATGATCATTTGAATAAAGCTTGAAAAACCTTTTTTTAACTGATATTTACGTACTATTATCGACTAAAAAATTAGTCAGCCTCATGTCAGTGGGGGATAGATGTTAACAATTTGTATTAACTCGTAAGAAAGATGAGTTGTACAAAGTCATTTAAATAATGCTGAAATTCATTCAGATGATGGTTTATAAAGGGTGTTTTTTATAGAGATATAGAACTTTAAGTTGGCAACACTTTTTAAACTGGCGGCCATTTTGTCAGCTGTCAAGTGATTTATGTTTAGTTTGGTTTGACATTTCAACACGAATAGACTGACGCCTGAACAACGCTTCCAAATTGTGCAAATTTATTTTGAAAATCATGGTTCTGTTCGAAATACGTATCGCGCACTACGTCCATTTTACGGTCAACATAATCGTCCATCAGAGCAATTAATTCGATTAACTATAGAACGTTTTTGCACCATGTTTACTCTAAATGATAATACGCATCCACAGAGACGTCGTACAGTGCGTACAGAAGAAGTTATTGCTGCTGTAGAGCGTAGCGTAGAAGAAGACCCGAATCAGTCTATCCGCCATCGTGCACAGGAATTGGACATGTGTCCATTCACTTTATGAAAGATTTTGCGGAAAGATCTTGGTTTGCGTGCTTACAAAATCCCACTCGTGCAAGAATTGAAGCCACACGATCACCTAGCAAGGCGTAGATTCGATGAATGGGCCCAAAACAAGATTGCCGTTGATCTCGATTTTCATAAGCGAATTTTGTTGAGCGATGAAGCTTACTTTTGTTTGAATGGATACGTCAATAAACAAAACTGCCGTATTTGGAGTGATGATAATCCTCAAGTGTATGTTGAGACGCCGTTACATCCAGAAAAACTGACTGTTTGGTGTGCTTTATGGGCTGGTGGAATCATTGGTCCGTACTTCTTTAAAAACGATGCTGGTCAGAACGTTACAGTCAATGGTGACCTCTATAGAGCCTTGACTACTGACTTTTTCGTTCATCAATTGAACAATCATGATGTGCAGGAGCTGTGGTTTCAAAAAGACGGCGCTACATGTCACACAGCTCGTGCCAGAATTGATTTATTGAAGGAAACGTTTGGTAACCGCATAGTTTCACGTTTCAGACCCGTGAACTGGCCTCCAAGATCGTGTGACTTAACGCCGCTAGACTATTTTCTGTGGGGATATGTGGAGTCGCTAGTCTACGCCGACAAGCCCGAAACGAATGATCACTTGGAGGGCAACATTCGCTGCGTTATTGCCGATATACGGCCACAAATATTGGAAAAAGTCATCGAAAATTGGACCTTCAGATTAGACTACGTCCGAGCCAGCCGTGGCGGTCATATGCCAGAAGTCATATTTAAATTATAATGCCAGAAGGTTATCTTTCGAATAAAGTAAATTTCATGTCAATTTAAAAAATTCATCTTTGTTTTATTCCATTTTAAAGTTCTATACCTCTATAAAAAACACCCTTTAGTTTACATAACATAAATATAATTGTCAGCTGGCACCAGAATGGTGGAGAAATATCCGCTGGGCCTCTGAGCTGTACCGCAGAGTTCAAACAACTTCCGTATGCTGTATTTTTCTCAGTCTAACAAGCTTTTCACCTTCATCATATCAGCTACCGGTAGGTTTTATACTTTTCCATATTAAAACTACTTCTAGCATCATTTTTAGCTTTATTTATATCACTTTAAATGGATTAATTGTATCATAAATCAATACTTTATTTCTATGCGCAACACATACAGAGTATCCCACCAAATTTTGGGAATATTATAGTATACTAATATCTATAGGGCAATCCAAGATGGCGACACTTCCGGGTATACCAGAAATAGGTGTCAACTTGCTTATTTTAAATAGAACACCCTACAGTGGTGGAAAAAAGTATGGAAACTTTCAGGATCACGAGTTATATTTCTATCTACAGATTATTGCAACGTAGGCATCATTATAATGTAATTTTAAGCAATATTTGGTAAGTTTTTAAAGAAAATTATTTTCCGTTTGATTCACATAAGGAAATAAGTATGGAAACTTTTTAAATTTTATCAGAAACATTCTTGTAAACATACGACTAACAGTTTTTTAGTATTTCGCAGAATACCCTTTAGCATATAAGACTGCTTGGCATCTTCTAGGCATCGAGTCAACTAATTTTTGGAAAGTTCCTGGAGGAATTTACGCCCACTCTGATTTAATGATATTAAACCGTTGTTGTTGATTTTTGATATCGCGATGCATACGAATACGACGATCTAAGACGTCCCAAAGATATTCAATGGGTTTAAGTCTGGGGATTGGGATGGCCACTCAAGTACAGTTATATTTTTCGCACCAAACCATTGATTTACTATTTTTGACGAATGCTTCGGATCATTCTCCTGTTGAGATATCAATCGTAATGGTATCTCTTCTTCTGCAAATGGAAGCATTGTATTTTCTAATATTTCTTTATATTGAAATCGGTTGTCACGGTTCAATTTTGCTCTTAATCTCACTATGGCTAATTTATCTAATTTAACCTTTTGAAATTTTGCAAATTCGTTATGGGCAACACAGTATCATTTTCCTTAAGTATTTCCCAGGGATTCTCTGAAAGAAAGCATTTTATCAAGTACAGTTTCGATTAATTTTATTTGGCAGTATTTTGTCCCTTATTTTCGTACTTCACTACACTGTGCTTAGGTATTTTCTTATCAATATTAAACTTAGTGCTACCTTTTTTTATTCAGTCTCATATTTAGATATAGTACATGATATATCAAAAATCTAATTATATATAGGGTATTCTATTTAAAATAAGCAAGTTGACACCAACCCCCCGCTCTCCCGCTCTCAAACATAGTTATAACAACTGGAGTTCCTTATGCTAATGTATTGTTTATTTTATGTTAAGATGTTTATAATTAATAAAAAACTGATATATATATATATATATATATATATATATATATATATATATATATATAGTGTGTATACCGGGTGTCAACGAATCTATTAGACAAGTCATAATTTCTAGAGTATTATGTGTATCAAAATGAGAATTGGTACAGGTAAATGATATGTGAAGGGGAGAGTTCTCGCATATTTTCCACTTTCCGGCCACTTCCGGTTTCACCGGAAATGGCCCCGGTTTTGAATTTTTAAATAGAATACCCTGTATATTTTAACATTTTTGGATTTCTAAGACAATTCTAGATCAGAATGTGACATTTTAAAAACTTTTTACGTCTACTTCATTTTTTTAGAGCCACTTTTAAAATTGCATCTAGATGGCCATGATCGGACGCAAACTAATTTAAGGGCCTTAGGTGATGTCAAAAAAATACAATCGCAAAGTTTTAGCTACTAGTATGAAAGACAGGAATAAGACAAGTTGACAAAATTACGTTTTCATTTCTAACTATTAATTTTCAAATGGCGACCCCTTTTTGACAACTACTTTTCGAAAAAAGCATTCTTTGACGAATCTAGCGGTACTAATTTATTTGCGATTGGATTAGACATAAGAACAGAAATTAAATATTATTAAGCAAAATACTGGATAATTTATTTACTTATGACAAGTGCGCCATGGACAGCCATGATGCATAATAATTTGCAACTGTTTTTATCAAGTCTTCTTTGGAAAACAAAGCACTCACTTAAATAGATAATGACAGTGACATACGCTCTAAGAACAGACGTAAAAGTTTCTTAATTTTCGTTAAGTTTAGTTTAAATTTTCGTTAAAATAATGTATACTCAAAGTGAAAAAGTGGATATGTTATTAATATTTGGAGAGTGTCATAGAAATTCAAGGAATGCTGCCGAGTTGTATGCTCATAGATATCCGAATCGGCAACATCCAGCCCATCAGTATTTTCCGTATGTCGAGACTCGTTTTAGGCAAATAGGAAATCAAGAGGCGGAACAGAGGTTTATCATAAATGAAGAGACTGAGATTAACGTACTTGCTATGGTTGAGGTTGATAAAACAGTTTCGTTAAGAAAAATTAGTCAAGAACTGCAGATAAGTTATGAATCAGCAAGAAAAATACTGAAAAAGCATGGATATCGAGCATTTAAATATCAGTTACATCAACATTTGTATACTGAGGATGGCGATAGACGGTAGTGTTTTGTGATTGTGAAAGGGTTTACTATGGAGCAGCCCCAGCTACTCTTGAAATATTAGAAGAAAGAATTTTACTGGCATTTAGAAGTATAACGCCCCAAAAGCTACAAAACGTGTTGAGAGAAACAATTGAACGAGCTGAAATGTGTCGTGAAAAAGAAGGAATGCACTTTGAACATTTACTACACTAAACTTTTTAACAAATTCAGCTACTGTACTTTCAAATATTTTAAGTGCGTCGTCTAAGTTATTAGTTTATTTTGTTAGTTTTTTGTTAATTTTGTTAAATTTTTAATCCAATTCCTGTCTTTCATACTAGTCACTAAAACTTTGCGATTGTATTTTTTTGACATCACCTAAGGCCGTTAGATTAGTTTGCGTCCGATCATGGCCACCTAGATGCAATTTTAAAAGTGGTTCTAAAAAAATGAAGTACACGTAAAAAGTTTTTAAAATGTCACATTCTGATCTAGAATTGTCTCAGAAATCCAAAGATGTTAAAATATACAGGGTGTTTCATTTAAAAATTCAAAACCGGGGCCATTTCCGGTGAAACCGGAAGTGGCCGGAAAGTGGAAAATATGTGAAAACTCTCCTCTTCACATACCATTTACCTGTACCAATTCTCATTTTGATACACATAATACTCTAGAAATTATGACTTGTCTAATAGATTCGTTGACACCCGGTATATTAAAATAGGTTTAAGTATTAATACCATGATCAGCGAAATCTATAAACCGCTTTCATTCATAATAATGCAGTGGAAATACTAAAAAAAAATAAAATGTTTTCTTCGTAAAATATATTATTCTACAGCCCAAAAAAGTGTACACGTGTTTTGCCGTTTCGCGAAAAAATCATTTTCAACGAAGTTATTGAGGTTGTAAAATTGAGGTTAGAGCTTTTGCAGTGAAGAAAAATGACATTATTTTTTTTATTCACAATTGTATATTTTTATGGTTAATCGATGTAATTCAGTTTTCTCTTTTGACTAAGATTACATAAGTAATATGCTTTCAGAAAAAAATTTGCAAACCGAAAAATTTCCAAAATTAACAAAATGCCGGCCGTTTCTCGTAAAATCGTAAAATCAAGAAATTTTTTTACGATTGCCTGTTATATGCTGTTTTATAATTATAATTTCTGTAATTTTTTTTATATGATTTATTCACCAGTTTTTTCTTTTATATTTCGTTCACTATCTTGTAACCATTATTTATTAAACAAATAGAAATAGAATTTTCAGTAGTTACTTGAATAATCTACCAAGAAAATCAGAGCAAATAAAAAAAATCCACTGGTAAAGTATAATCTCGAATACAATATTGTGACAACAATAACCTAGGAAAATAAACTTTCTCAACGGCAATTTTGCGCGCCTCGCTAGCTTTCCCATGTTGGAAGTAGAATAAACATCTAAACTAATAAGCTTCGGTAAAAGCGTAGCGGCTTTCCGAAACATTTCTTGAAGGCAAATAGTGGATCATATTTTTCACTTTTAAAAAATTGGTATAATAAAAGGCAGTGCTTGAGAAAAATATTTTAAAGGAATATATCTGGGTCAGGATTATTTTAAATAAAATTTAGATGGTTTTCCAGAGAAATTTAAAATATTTTCCGGAGAAAAGTTTAAAAAGGAACTACTGTTTTATACCACTAAATTTATTAAGAAAACAGTGACTGCAGTTTCAACTCATAGAGTCATTTTCATACTGAATAACAAAGTAGACTAAATATTCAATACAGAAACATGAGAAAATTTAACAATAAATAAAAACTACCTGAGAAATTACATGATTACAAAGAGGAGGTACTAAATTTTGGGAACTAATTATTATTTGGCAACAACAAATAACGGGGAAAACCCAAGTTCTGTCTGATCATTAAGCAAATTTACATTTTTATTTTTACTATGTTTATATATTTCTAAAGATTCAACAATATTTAACTTTTGGCCCTTTGTTGAATAATGTAATATGTCAGTGTTGCTTAAATTAGGAAAACTGTGGCTGTGTTCTAAGCAATGGTTGGCAAAGCTCGAGTCTGTTTTTTGTAGTCTATATGATCGGTGGTGTTCTGAAAAGCGAGTTTTAAAGCTTCTACCACTTTGTCCAATACACAAGCTGTCACACTCTGAACATTTTAACTTATAAACTCCTGATTTATCAAATTTATTAATTTTATCTTTAGCATTGTAAAGGATAGTGAACAGATTGTGTTGAGATTTAAAGGCTACTTTTATGTTATGTTTGGAAAGAGTATTAGCTATGTTTTCTGATAGGGAATCACAGTATGACAAAAATATATAAGATGAACTATCTTTATCATTTTTTATTTTGGGATATATTGAATTAAAAGCTAGTTATTTTTGTTTTTTAGTTATTAATTTCTTTATGGTTTGTTGGGAGAAACTGTTTGATATTGCAATCCTTTCAATGATATTTAGTTCCTCTTGAAGATCTTCTTCAGAGAGAGGTAAAGAGAATGCTCTATGTATCATTGAATTGTATGCAGCCATTTTGTGTTGTAAGGGGTGAAAAGAGTCATTAGATATAGTATTACCTGTAAACGTTGATTTTCTAAAAATTTTAAAATTACACTGATTATTGAGGTGAGATATGGTGAGATCAAGAAAATTTATTTTATGGTTATTTTCAGTTTCCTGAGTAAACTGAATTTTTGGATGGCAATTATTAATGTATTGTAAGAATTTTTGAAGCTGTCTAGTAGTGCCTTTAAATCCTGTCTGGATGACCAGACAAGGTTTAAACTACAGCAAGCTATTTATTGGGAATCCTGACCCGAAACTGGCAAGGAAATTACTCCAAATGATGAGGAATCAATTAAGGACTATTACGGGTATCATGACGGGACACATGGCCGTCAAAGTACAATTGAATAGAATGAATCTATATAACGGAAACCTCGGCTGCACGCTATGTGGACAAGCCGAGGAAACAGTGAAGCATAACACGTCTAGAGTCAAAAACAACGACGTTATTAATTTTGTCCAGTTTTTGAAGCCAAATCCTTGTTAGTGGGCCGTTATGGCCTACTTGTAATAAATCATGAAAGCCGTATAGCATTTTTACAATAGAAAAATGTTGAATTGCGAATACTTAGGAAACTACAAATTTTTGGAATAGACAACCTTATACAACCCTTATTTTTAATGTTTAATATGATAATATTATAAAAAAAAAGTGCTTTCTATTTGAAAAAATTGACTTTTGACTATTTTTTAAATATAATTTTTATTCTCTTCGTCTACAAGAAAACTAACCCAAATTAAATAATATAGACTTACTTATAGGAAAAATTTATAGCTCAGTTTTGGACCGCAAACGTCATTTTTGACATAAAAATTTAAATATGTCCAAAATGGCGAGACTTAAGTATCGAATATTTTATATAAGATATATCTAGAATTTTACGTAGAAATCAAAAATGCAATAAAACATAGAGTATTCTGTTTAAAATGAACAAGTTGACATCTACTCCCGACATAATTGGAAGTGCCGCCATCTTGAAAATATTTTACCACCATGTATATTAAAACAGCGGGAGATGACAAAGCCTTAATAGAACTTCTTAAGGAAGGTGGAAAAAAAGTTGAGGAATATTTAAAGATCTTATTCAACAGATGTCTTGTCGAAGGTAGGGTACCCAGTGGATGGAACAACTCCAACACAATTTTTATATATAAAAGAGGCGATCCGGCGACTCTGGACAATTATAGGCCTATATCCCTTCTCCCCCAGTTATACAAAACCTTCATGAAAATCATAACTAGCAGATTGACGAACAAATTCGACACATATCAACCTGTTGAACAAGCAGGATTCAGAAGGGGATATGGAACATGCGACTACCTGCATACACTAAAAATATTAATAGAAAAAACAAACGAGTATAATCTGCCTCTGTACATGGCCTTTGTTGACTACGAGAAGGCTTTGGACAGCGTAGAACTATGAGCTGTTGAAGAAGCTTTGGTAAAAAGCAGAATAGACTCGAGATACAAAAATCTATTGCATAATGTCTATCTAGATGCAACGATGACAGTACAACTTGATGATGAGCTAAAGACGAACCGCATCCCAATCAAAAGGGGAGTAAGACAGGGAGATACAATCTGGCCCAAATTATTTACAATGGCCCTGGAAGATGCTATACTCTTGATCGCATCCGACTGGGAAGAGCTGCAGTCAATGATAAACGACCTTCATGAAACATCGCTCCAACGAGAATTAAAGATGAATCTCAGAAAAACAAAAGTAATGTCAAACTCAGACGAACAACAAGTTATAACAGTAAATGCTACCAAAATAGAACAGGTGAATGAATATATATATACTTAGGCCAGGCCATAAGAGCGAGTAAGGACAACCAGACAGCCGAAATAACACGAAAAACTCGATTAGGATGGACGGCGTTCGGAAAACTCTCCTATCTTTTGAAAAATCAGAAAATTCCCTTATACTTAAGAACCAAATTATTTTATTGTTGTATATTGTCTGTTCTAATATACAGACGCAGGGCTATGAAACGACACATGTTAGGAATATCACTCATATATAAAAAACGAAGTGAGTGGATAAGAAGACAAACCAAAGCAGTTGACGTTATAGAAAAAGCAGCATTACTAAAATGGAAATAGGCAGGCCATAACGAACGAATAAAAGACAACCGTTGGAATTCAGAAATTGGAAAATGGCGCCCATATGATGGGAAAAGATCCAGAGGCATGCCACAGATGAGGTGGAAGAATGACATAGTCAGACATGCCGGCTTGATGTGGCAAAGAAGAGCCCAGAATAGAGAGATTTGGAAACAAATAGGGGAGGCCTATATCCAGTTTTGAAAGGATGAAAACTAGGCTAAAATGTTCGCCTTCTTGATGCACGTTTCGATATTTAGCCAGAAAGTTCACAACAGTTCCCAGTAATAAAACAGTTCCTATGTGCAGTTACTTTTTCAGCTTCGGTGGAACGTGTGTTTAATATATTTGGTTTTGTGCATTCGGATTTAAGAAATAGGTTGGGAATTGAAAAAGGTAGAAAAATAATATTTCCATTTAATTTTAGAGTGACGATAAATTATAAGTTTATGATTTCAAGTTGCCTTTCATCTCTCTATTTTTAGCTGTTGTAAGTTTTTGTTTATGACATTTAGATAGCTTAAAGTGAAATTTATCTTTTTTTATGTTCTAAGGCGTTGCATTGTAGCAAAGATTATAATAGCTAACCATCAGCCATAATAATCTTACATTGTGGCTCTGTAGTCGCTGTTTTATTTTGCAAATTGAAAATATTTTAATAATTTTTTTTTAAACTATGATTTTTAATGAAAGAAATCTTGTGATTAAAACATGATTTTAATCAACAAGTGAAAAATATTTCAAATCCAACCATTGGAAAATATTGACTGACTGACTGACTGACTGACTTCGTAGCACTACAACCGAGGGTGGGTCTTGGCTGCCCCGATTATCTGCCTCCACCTGGAAGGGTCTTGTGCCAGCTCCCTCCATTCTTGCTGGTCAAATTCAAAGATAGCTAGATCCTTGTGGATGTTATCTCTCCATCTAAGCCTAGGTCTTCCCAGTGGTCTTTTTCCTTGTGGTGCTTCCTCCCATACCCGTTTTATTAGTCGATCGTTTTGACTCCTTTGTATATGACCTGCCCATCGTAGTCTTCTGGACTTTATTTCTTGAATGATATCAAAGCTTTGATATATTTACGCGACCTTTATGTTGCTTCTCATTCTGTGACGTCTGTTTCAAAGTCTCGGTATGGGCCATATATTATACGCAGGATATTTCTCTCAAACCTTCGTAGCAGCTCCTTATTGTGGACTGTCAGGGTCCATGTTTCACTGGCGTAGATTGCTACTGGTCGTATTATTGTTCGATAAATTTCGGTTTTTGCCTTTCTAGTGATAAATTTTGACTTCAGCAAGGTTTGTATCGCAAATGTACATTTATTTGCTTGTGTGATGCGCTGTTTAACCTCTTCCTGAATATTATTGTTTGCCGTTATCACTGCGCCCAGGTACTTGAAAACTCGCACATGCTCAAAATTATAGTGACGTTCTGCCTGATTCTGTCTCGGGCGGGGTTGCGGGAGACACGCATGTATTTGATCTCTCCTTCATTTATTCGGAGTCCTATTCTCTGAGCTTCTTTTTCTATCTTAATGAAGTTGGAAAATATTACAAATTTCAAAATTTATAGCTTTATCTCATTAATTTGACAATGTCAGAAAAATTGTAAATCTAAAATCAGAATTATATAGATAATTTTGTGGGAATCCCAAATATATAAAAATATATAGGTATTAGGGAAACATGTTAATCTTCCACAACTTTTCTAGAAAATATTGTTTTCTTATTTTTCCAATAATGGAGGTATTAAACATTACCATCATATTAGACCACCCTGTAAGTTGATATTGCGCGATTATGACTGAAAAAATGGTTAGATCTGAGGTTTATAGATTCTCCAGTGTATGTTGGCTTCTTATACACTGAAATTGTGATAATTTCATCCGAATGATTAAACATGACAGAGAGCCTCTTTTTCCTACTAATACGAATTAGTATTAAACTTTACAGTAGTATCACCCAATAAGGCTTAATGTAATTCACCCTTTTTATTTTAACCCTTTTAAAAATTTACAGTCACAAATGCCATTATATTTCAGTTCTCCCTGTCATCATGATATACTAAACCACTTAACGCGATTCGGGTCTTCTAGGAGAATAAACTGCATCGGACATATCGCATTAAAAATATTAATCTTAAGTTCTTTTCCAAACTTCAGTTAGCGCTGCATTTCCTGGGCGTCAAGTCCAATTAAAAAGGAAATAAGTAACTTCGGAGAAACGGTTTGTTCTAATTTTCTAAGTCTTGAGTAAATTTGTTTTAAAAATCAGTGACCCCAAAATAAAATGCATTTAGTACTTGAAGTTTTATACTTTCGGAACGTAAATTTCAATAGTTGAAGCTTTGTGGTTTTTAATTTAATTAATTCTTTGTGTAATTTCGTGAAATAAGAAGTTGACTTAAAAAACGGGAAAATGTGTGAACATTCTTTTTTTGAGTGACTAGTTATACTCCGGAGCGGTAGGAAATTATATAAAAGTGTAAATGCATTATGATGTGTTTAAAGTATTAATGCAATAATCAGCGAAAGCTGCAATGGATTATGTGCACTAGGTGAGCGCCTGTAAGTAGACTTCTACTTCCCTTCATACAGGGCGGCGCGTATGTGATAACTGATGAAAGGCTATTTGTTTATAGCGATAAGAAGCAATAAAAACATTACACTACGATTAATGTCATCTTGTAGATCTTGATTTGAACTATTATTGGCTGGTCGCAGAATTTGAAAATATTGCTTTTAATCAAAAGTTATTCGTGTTGAAAAGTATCAAAAATGCCATTTTTTAAATCTTTAATCACTTTTAACTCAAAAACTGTGCGTCGGAAGAATCACAAGAGATTTTTGACTAGAATCGGCTGGAGATCACGAAAATAATTTTTATTTCACAAAATATATATATATATATATATATATATATATATATATATATATATATATATATATATATATATATATATATATATTTTTATTAACGGTTTTTTCGATTAACACCTACAATTTCTTGAAAATCTACCTTCGATATTCGTAATCCGGGGATTAAAATATGTATTAAAAATTTTCTGTCTCTTCATCAGCTACGAAAACTTGCTCCCTATTTAGAATCTCCTCTTTCGATTAATAGTATCAGTTTTTGGATACAATCTATGGAAAATTTAATATGGTGACGTTTCAACCGAGGCAAAAATAACGCGCTCCAAGCTAGGTCGTTAACGACCTCGAAATGAGATCCAAATTTTAAGCAAAGGTTTTTGAGCTATGTGAAAATAAAAATATAGTCAAAATTGTAAAATTATCACTTCCAAAGATTCAATATGGCGGTTTAAAAGCTTAAATTTATGACTGAAATTTTATACTCAAAATTTTCATATTTTTGAGATTGTGTATTCCCTTCAGTTCAAAACATAGCAGCTTTCACTCACGTATAGGATGATGACTAAGAACGTAATAGAACGATTATATGCAAGCGTTCATTCTCTATTTCTTGGAACAAAATGCTGAAGATGAATAACAGAATGTACAGTAAGGACATTTGGTATTGCTTGTTTCAGATACACTATGAAACACTCATTACTAGAGCACTATCAGTGATCGCTGGTTAGAAGAGGATTCCTCGAACTGAATGGAAAATTTGCTTGTCTTCAAATAATTGTCTAGTGACATTTCAACTTCTTTAGTCATTTTATCTATTCTTCTTTGCCCTTTGCAAGGCATTTTCCTAGGAATGATTGATGCATTCTCATGATGAAAAATAGTTTTCAATATATCTTTCACAGTTGGCGAGATTAATTTTTCACCAAATGTGTGTGTAATAATGAAATCTTATATGAAGCTTGAAGTTTATTACCTTGCCTAAAGAATTAATTAAAAAGATTTGACACGGTTTGCTGTTTCAAATATTTCCTTTCCAATTTTGGAAATTGGGTTGCATCTTTGTCTGTTTTATGAGCATGCATTTTAGTCAAAAGTTTTTGTAGACAAGGAAGCTTTATGGCTTTATTTGCAAAAAAAGATAGTGACAAATGATTCGTTTGTAGGAGAATTCATATTTTAAATAATCAATATTGTACTGTCGGTGTTTCTTCTTAGAATCAGATTTACTTATCAACTGTTCACCTATATATTATTTGTTCTGGACAACAGCTAAAATGTATCTAAAATAAAATCAACTTAATCTTACCATTTTTGATGTGTTTAAAACGAAACTAAACTTATCTTTTTAATATTAGTTTAAGTTCTAGAGATACGTGCTGTTATATCTCCCTATATATTAATAATGTAACCGCAAGAATGCACGTGGTTTATTTATATTGTTATAACAATAGATGGGTGCGACGTTGCCATTTTTTTCAAGTAAAGGTCATTTTGCACAACTTGACAACACCGCATGGGGGATATCCAGGGATGACCCCATATACGAAGTCCGAACGCCAGGGCTTCAAATAAGGGAGATAGCCATTTAAAATCACGTAAATTGATTTTTATGTCTGCTTTGTATTGAACAGCCCCTGTATATAAACACATGAAAAACGTCGCTATTGCGAATATTATGGAACTGAATAGAAAATTCTCGAATATTATTTAAAAATATTATTTGGGTCTATAAGCAGCTACAAAGCGGAGAGTTAACTCAGTCGGAGTTAGTAAGTCGAATCGAGTAGTTAAGATTGTAAGATGTCTCGTGTAAACAATCCAGATCACTTTTATTATGTTTGTGTTGAGATGACTGTTGCATCTTAGAAGAGGTCTATTACCCATTGATAAAAAAGGCATATCAGCTTTATTTCGGTTGCAATATTGGGGATCAAGACAGACAATGGGTGCCACATATCTGGTGTAATGCATGCGCTCCAAGTCTAGGTAAATAGTAAGAAACGATCTATGCAGTTTGCTGACGTAATGATCTGGAGAGAGCCTTCAAATCATGCTAATGATTGTTATTTTTGCATCATATCTTGTATTGGGCAAGACACATATATATTCAAGAAGAAAAAGTCGGTTATCAAGTATCCAAATATACCATCTGCCATGAGACCTGTGCTTCATAGTGACAAACTTCCTATTGCAGAACCCCCAGAAACATCTACTTACGAATCAGATAATAACAATACAACGATTTCTCAAGAAGAAGATATGCCATCAACATCAAAAAATCCTGATTTCATACCTAGCACGTTATGCCGCCAACCGCACAAAAGAACCCAATTGGAATTAAACGATGTTGTGAGAGACTTAAAACTTCCAAAAAGTAATTCAGAGTTACTTGGTCAAGATTGCACCAGTGGAACTTATTAGAAGATGATGTTTCAGTATGTGTTTTTCATAAACGCCATAAAGATCTAGCACAATTTTTTAACATGGAAAAAGACTTGGTTTTCTGCAATCACATTATTGGCTGCTTTAAATATAAACTACAAGCCGGAGGAATGAAGATTGTTTATAGACAGTTCAACCTTGAGTTTAAAAGCAGTACTATTGCACATGGGAAATATTTTACCGTCTCTTCTTGTTGGTTATACAGTTCACATAAAAGAATCATACGACAATCTGAAGTACCTATTGACAAATTTAAAATATGATAAGCACCAATGACAGATCTGTGGCGACTTAAAGCTGATTGCCCTTTTACTTGGGTTGCAGCTAGACTACATCAAGTTTTGCTGTTTTTAGTGTGAATGGGACAGTCGGGAAAAGGCACTTGACTACCAGAAAAGACTGGTCCGTTCGACAATTCGAGTGAGTGAAAAGAATATACAACATATGCCCCTGGTAAACCCCAAAAAGATTTTATTACCACCACTTTATATCAAATTGGGCCTAATGAAAATCTTTGTTATGGCACCGAATACAGATGGACCAGCTTTTCAGTACCTGGGTCGGAAATTTCCAAGGCTAAGTGAAGCAAAAATGATAGAAGGTATTTTTGTTGAGCCGCAGATTCGAAATATTCTGATAATCAAATATTTTGACAGTACTCTATCACATATTGAAAAAAACTGCTTAGAATGCCTTTTTCCTCGTGGAACAATGGAGAAAAGGTAGGTGGGAAAGTGGAATGCTTCCATTCTTGTCGACTACTGTTGAATTCTTGTTAGAGATGCTTCAGAAACAGTTCAAAAGAAAAACGAATATACAGGATATTTAGTGTCTCTACAAGTGTAAAACCATATATTTTTTTATTATTTTGTTAAAAATAAAATAACAAAAACTTGTTCTTGAAAATTGCAACTAAGCTTTTAATTTTATTGTCATTTTTGTATTCAGCGCCCCAAAATTAATAGGAAAATAAACTTTTCATACAAAATACAACAAATAAACTGAAATTTGTTGCGTAGTATTATTAGCAAAGCGCAAAATAAGTAACTAGTCTAATTTTTAAATCCAAACTTTTTATAAATTTGAATCAATTTGCATGTCTTCTTTTGTTTGTGATGCACTCATTGTGCAACTAAAACATAGTATAATGCTAAAAAATTATTTATGTACAGGGTGAGTCAACGATTGGATGAAGTAGGTTTGTGCCTTTTCGGTGAAATTTACAAAGAAACTATATTTATTGTTTGATACAGTTTATTTTTACGCAGATTTTAAAAATATTTAGGACTCTACAGGGTGAGCCAAAAAACTAGGACAGCATAAAGTTGTATTTTTTTAAATAGGACACCCTATATACGAATCGTATTTTCGATTTAATTTTTAATTTTAAATCTTTTTTATTAAGGGTTTACTATAACAAAACTTTATAGTTTCTGAGATAATTAAGTTTAAAGAAAAAAAGTCACATTTTCAAGCATCAATTCAATCCTAAATAACGTTTTCAATTTTATGACAAATATATTCAAATTTGGAATTTAGCAAGGCCAAGGACAAGTTAACATAATTTTTACCTAATATTTGCAATAAAAGCTACACATCGGCTCAAATTTAAACAAGCTTAAATGAATAAATATCTTTTTTTTTAAATGATACACCCTGTATATTTTCATGTTATTTAATAGAGTAATAAAAACCCTAAAAGTTTTATTCAATATATCCTATACCTATTTATAATAGTTTTTGAGATATTTCAGTTTTTCTTATTTTCCATACTTTTTTACAGAAAAAGTCTTCATTATCATAGTAGCCATGGCAAAAACAATGTAAAAGAACATTTTTCTGTGTGTCAAATTTATAACCACAATCGTTTCTTTTGGTTTTTATGTAGTGTAGTTTGATTTTTTTTGCATTCATCTCATATTGTAAAATGAATTTTCCAAAGAATGAGTTAATAGATATGATTTATACAATAGGAGAGGCTCAAAAAAATTGCCTTCTTGCTCAAAGAATTTACAAAATGAAGTATCCTGATCGACGCCAGCTTTTCAAAACTTAATGCAAAGATTTGATTCTTCTGGTACTGTTGATTATCCAAAACGTAAAGTGGTCAACAAACCAGTAACTAATGAAGAAAAAGAACTACAAGTATTGTTAAATGTTCAGGAAAATCCTTATATTGGTAGCCGTCAGTTAGTAGCATTATGTGAAACATCACAATCCACCGCTAATCGTACTACCAAGAAATATAGGTATCATCCATATGACATGGAATTACACCAAGAATTGCATGGACAGGATTTTGAAAGTCGTGTAAACTTTTGTCGTACAATAAATGCGGAGATTCAATTAAATCCAAATTTATTATGCAAGGTAATGTTTAGTGATGAAGCTACTTTTAGAAGTAACGATGCCGTAAATAGACGCAACATGCATTATTATGCCACAGAAAACCCATTTTGGATTAGAAGATGCAACATCAAAACCACTGGTTATTAAATGTTTGGTGTGGTATTCATCATAATCGAATTATTGGACCCCACTTTTTTAATGAACCACTAAATGGCCATAGTTACCTGAACTTTCTACAAGAAGAACTACCCCAACTGCTTCAAGGTCTCGATAGGGATGAGCTCGACAGTATGTGGTTCCAGCACGATGGTGCGCCTCCGCATTACCATCGTGAAGTTCGTGCGTTTTTGGACCAACGATATCCGCAAAAATGGATTGGACGTGGGGGTTTCATTGAGTGGCCACTAAGGTCTTGCGACATCACCCCATTAGATTTCTTCCTATGGGGTTATATTAAAAATAAGGTGTATGTTAATCCACCAACAACAGTGGAAGATATGCGAAACAGGATTAGGGATACCTGTAGAACAATAACGCCACTAATTTTGTCCAGGGTCCGAGAAAATCTGCAAAAAAGACTAAATTTGTACATTGCACAAGAGGGTCGTTTATTCGAACACTTATTAAAAAGAAATAATTAATCTCAGTATTTAATAGCTAATTTTTTTGTTTCAATTTAGTATAAAAGTAAATATGTATTTGCCTTGTTATTGTTGTGTTAATTTTTTCACATTATGTTTAATTAAACTATTGCCATTGTAATATAACGAATAATGTATTTCATCATATTTAACCACATTCTGTTTGTTTCTGTAGTTTCTTTTTATTATTTTACATGGCTACTATGATAATGAAGACTATTTCTGTAAAAAAGTATGGAAAATAAGAAAAACTGAAATATCTCAAAAACTGTTATAAATAGGTATAGGATATATTGAACAAAACTTTTAGGGTTTTTATTACTCTATTAAATAACATGAAAATATACAGGGTGTACCATTTAAAAAAAAGATATTTATTCATTTAAACTTGTTCAAATTTGAGCCGATGTGTTCAACACCCTGTAGCTTTTATTGCAAATATTAGGTAAAAATTATGTTAACTTGTCCTTGGCCTTGCTAAATTCCAAATTTGAATATATTTGTCATAAAATTGAAAACGTTATTTAGGATTGAATTGATGCTTGAAAATGTGACTTTTTTTCTTTAAACTTAATTATGTCAGAAACTATAAAGTTTTGTTATAGTAAACCCTTAATAGAAAAGATTTAAAATTATAAGCTAAATCGAAAATACGATTCGTATATAGGGTGTTCTATTTAAAAAAATACAACTTTATGCTGTCCTAGTTTTTTGGCTCACCCTGTAGAGTCCTAAATATTTTTAAAATCTGCGTAAAAATAAACTGTATCAAACAGTAAATATAGTTTCTTTGTAAATTTCACCGAAAAGGCACAAACCTACTTCATCCAATCGTTGACTCACCCTGTATGTATTATTAATTTTTTAATACACCGCCTCCCCCCTTGATCATTATAATGTTCCGTTAAAAGACTTCAACGTCCACTGAGAAGGGAACATATCTCTAAACCAAACACACAGGAAAAAAAAGAAGATTAATTATTGGAAATCAAAAATCTGTACAGCATTAAGATTTTCTAAACATGTAACAACCCTATAAATATTTATGATCCCTTTTTGAAAAATTATGTTTTACATTTTTATTACACAAATTAAATAAAAAACTACTGTAACATTATTTACTTGAGACACTGTTGGCACAGCCATTACTCTCCGACCCAAAGATGATAAATGTAGAGAAAAACCCCTAAATGGCTTTCCGGCCTTGGTTTTTACTACTTTCCGCTACACTTTGTCAAAATTAATAATTTTCTGTACTAGTTACACAATCTCTGTCTGATATAAAAGCCACATAAAAAGCATGATAGGCCCGTTCTACTTTTCACACAAATCAGAGTGCAAAACAGTTTCCTGTGTCTCTTTTGGGCAGTTTTCCGAATACGGAAAGCACCCTTGACAAATATCGCATGAAAGGTAATTTGAAAAAAGTAGGGAAAATACATAAAAAGCGAGTTGCTTTGTATTTAGCTGTTTATATTTTAATTTTTTTAGAAGTTGATATATCCAAAACACGAATGGTTATATAGTAGAAAATTTCGTTATGTTTGAACAGTCTCAATAGTAAAAATGAGATATTTTTATTCGATATTTTTTAAGGGTTTCTCCAAAAAGGGCGTTAAAAGCTGATAAAATGTGTTGGACATAACTTCTTTAACAAATGGAAGTTTTGATACAGTTTTCAGTATCCCTACATCTCAAAAACAGTGTGATTGTAGGATTAACAGATAGGGCATTTAACGCCACCAGAATTTTGACGATATAGCAAAAAGTTAGAAAAAGGACATAATATTTTAGAATAACAGATAAATTCACTAATCAAACAACGTATTTTTGGATTTTACAACAAAAATCGTCCTGCACAATTTTTTTGAAAATTGATAATATTACAAACTATGTCGCAACGTCTTACGTTCATGAATTATCTGAAAAAAATTAAATAGAAAAAAAGCATAATATTGTTGCAATTTACCGTAATCCTGAACAGCTTGCAAACTTTCGATCACTAAATTCTTTTCTTTCCATTCTTTCCATAACGCCATTTCTGATATTTGAATCTTCTTTTTTAAACAATCAAAATTTCAGTAAGAAATAAAGAAATCTTTCTGCCGTATTTAAATAGTTTGTTATATATGTAATTCTCCTTTCAGGCAGAGAATATGAAAAATATATGTACAGACAGTTTATTTCCTGCAAATATCGCTCTGGTCCTCTCTCCATACGCACATATCCTGCCAACATACCTTGAAATTTATGGTGCATATATCAGTTATTTCCTGCTAAAGTTGCTCTCGGTCCGATACAGCTCCACTGACGAGATCATGAGGTGATCGAAACGCGTATGGAGAGAGGACCAGAGCGATATTTGCAGGAAATAAACTGTTTGTACATATATTTTTCATATTCTCTGCCTGAAAGGAGAATTACATATATAACAAACTATTTGAATCTTCTTGGTGTCGGAAACTATCGGTGAGATGTTCCTCAGCGGTCTGGTCTTACATCACCGTTATAATATTTCGGCATATCAAAAAGCTCAAAAGTATCTATTCTCATTCTTTAAACCTTTAAAAAGAAAAGTCCTTTCTAAAAAAAGATTGAATGTAAGTTAGTCCATACCATGTATGAATTACCAAAAAAAAATACATGATGATGATAACCTAATACCTAGACAATAGATTAAATGAACACAAAAATGCAAAAACACGCGTCTATGGCTCTACACAAACACGAAACTAGTCTAAAACATGAATTTGATTTTATGAACATAAAAATTTTAACACAAGAAAAAAACCATCACAAATTTGTAGCGAAGGAAATGATTCATACAAAAAGGAAACAATATGTCGTGAATGACATAGAAAACATCAGCAGTCTAAGCCAAATTTAACTAGATTTAATCCGTTAAAAATATTTTTAAAGAACAGTCGAAAATTATCTCTGTATAATAACTAAGAATTAATCCACACCCGCTACACATTGTTGCAGACTTTCCAGATATTGTTTTTTAATGAAGGCAATAGGGGCCGTCCATAAATCTCGTGATAAATTTTTCTGAATTTTTGAACCTCCCACCCCCTCATGTGATGGAACAAAATTTGTTATCACCTCTCCCCCTTCCCCCTGAAATATCACGCTATACTTTAATACTAAATTTGGAGTCTTACTTTGAGTTAAATTTAGTGCTATGTGGAAGCGTTCATGCATCTTAACGGCTTCTTGACTGTAGAATGGTTTATCTTATCCCTGATATGTTATTATTTTGCTGTGATTATGTTTTGAAAATAAAGATTTTAAATTTAAATTGTCAAAAGTTGTAACAATAATTAATTTTATTAAGATTAAGATATTATGAATCCTCATATTCAATTCACAGCTGAGGAAGAAACTAACAATAGTATACCATTTTTGGATATATTACTTATACGTACGAATGAAAACACTCTAAAAACTAAATGGTATAGAAAACTATTCTGTTCTAATAGATTCATCAGTTACCAATCGTAGTATCATCCTATGAGACACAAAATTAATCTCATCTTAGGCATGAAAAATAGAGCTGTCAAACAGTACACCCGAATTTTAGGGCAGAGACATTGCGCTAACTTAATGATATACTTACTTACTTACTTACTTACTCCATGGCTTACAACCCTGGGTGGGTCTTTGCCGACTTCAAAATACTCTTCCATTGCTGCTTGTCTGCCATGGCATCTAGCGGATTATATTGATAATCCGCTAGAATATTGATTCATTGCCTTTAGATCTTTGGCAATATTGTCTTTCCATCGGAGGCGAGGGTGTCCCAATGGTATTTTCCCTACCGGTGCTTCCGCCCACGCCAGTTAGACTGTGCGACTATCTGGTAGTCTTCTTACGTGTCCCGCCCACTGCAGTCGCTTAGATTTTATTTCTTGTACAATATTAGTGTCTCCATATAGATCCTCCAGTTCTTTATTGGTACGGATTCTGTATCCACTGTTGGGCCATATACTCTTCTAAGAAGTCTTCTTTCGAAGACTCGGAGCAATTCTTCATTTGTTACCGTTAATCTCCAAGCTTCGCACCCATACATCACTACAAGTCTTATTACTGTTTTGTATATGTTTATCTTGGTACGTCTTGTTGTTAACTTGGATTTTAGGAGGTCTTGTACTGCGTATAGGCATCTATTACCTGCTTGGATTCTACAGTTAATTTCTGTCGTTCCGTTAGTGTTTTCAGTAAGCATCGTTCCCAGATATTTGAACTCTTTGACGCGTTCAAAATTATAGTCCCCCATTGTGATGTTTTGGCCTAGTCTACCTCTGTGTTGGTTGTTTCTAGTGGAATACAGATAATTAGTTTTCTCTTCGTTAATTTTAAGCCCTATGCTACTCGAATTTTTTTCGAAGCTATTGAAGGTCGTCTTGATATCCAGCGTGCTGTTTTCCACAATGTCTATATCATCTGCAAAAGCCAAAAGTAAGTTGGGACCGTTTTGATAAAACATCGCTGTTGGCGGTTGGATTTTCGCCTTTCTGCTGACGTATTCTAGAGCTACATTAAAAAGCAACGGGGATATAGAGTCACCCAGTTTGAGACCGTCATTTATATTGAACACCTTTGAAAAGTCTTGTTCAATTCTCACTTTGCTCTTTGAGCCTCCAACACACACCTGGGTTAGTCTGATTAATTCTTTTGGGAAGCCAGGTTCCTCCATTGCTTGCCACAATTTAACCCTATGGATGGTGTCGTACGCCTGTCTAATCCACATCCACAAATAGTTGATGCAGGTGTCGATTGAATTCCCAGCATTTTTCCATTAACTGTCTAATGGTAAATATTTGATCTACGGTGGAGCGACCGCCCCTAAAACCACACTGATAGTCCCCTATAGTTTCCTCTGCAAAGGGTTTAAGTTTCTAAGAGTACATTTTCGAGTACATTATAGGCCGTATTAAGCAGAGTAATGCCTCGATAGTTGGCGCATTTCATCTTGTCACCCTTCTGATGTACGGGGACGATGACCCCTTCTTTCCATTCAATTGGTATTTCTTCTGTGAGCCTGAGAACTTAATGATGTACTATTGGATAATACTTACCTTGACAACATTATTAAAAAAAATTTTTACAATACTAAATAAAATATTCCTGAATATATCTTTGAAATATCTTGTCAACGGTCTCTATTACATACACAGTCTTTATAGCCCAGTTAATACTCTTTCAAATGAAACAGTACAAATTCAGTTTTTCAACACACTACCGCATATAGAGAATCTTACTGACAAATTGATGAATTTTTTAAAAAATACAGATATTAAAAAAAGCTAGAAAACAACTACTGACTCTCTCTAAAATTTATTCTAAAACTAAAACGCCTTTACAGCTGAATGAGACGTCCTGTATAGTTTATAAGGTTCCCTGTTCCAACTGTCAATTAGTTTATATAGGCCACACTTCAAGAAGCCTCAAATGCAGACTGGCTTCCCATCGTAGTGATATTAATGGAGGTTTGCCCTCTTGTGCTCCGACTGAACGTATTTTTCATCAAGATCACAATATTAACTGGGATGGCACTGATATTCTGAAAAGAGTTCCTGCTTGTCACAAAAGGCCCTTGCTTGAAATAGTGCACGGTAACCAAGATAGTAACACCATGAATAAAAAAAGTAACATTGAGAGTCTGAGTGCCATTTACAGTTATATTTTAAAGTTGGAAAAAGAAAAGTCTCTCAGCCTCCTGCACAGTCCATCTCCAGATGAACAGATTTTTTTTTCCATTAAATTTTCTTATATTATATAAAAAATATCAAACATTTAATTTCTTATCTTTATATTCTATTTTTGCTAAATCTCATACTTGACTACGCCACTGTTTATGGATCCATATTTTCCCCCACTTCTTCACCCACGCTACTTCCCGGTTGACACATGACAGGTGTCATTACAAAATGGAGGAATAATCAAGTAGGATGTTTGTCTGTTTTCGAATTTTCTAGAATTTCAACGAATTTTTACAATTCAAATATGCCTCTAAATATAGTTAAAAAGTGCTAATGTTGGGTATTCCCCCCGTTTTTCAAATATTTATTTGATTCATATTCATACCACATTTGTGAGTTATGCAATAATTATAGGTTAAGTTAATACTGTAAATGTTTAATTAATAATTGTAAAGATGTCCTGAAGAAGAGATAAATAAATTCTCGAAAGCTTGATATAATTAAAAAAGAGTTTTTCTCCTTACCAAGGCGTACAAATTTATACAGACTGTATCCTCAATATCCCTAGTTTGGAATATTGTTTCTTGACTAGTCAGTCGCGACTGCTTCCCCCTTATATATATATATATATATATATATATATATATATATATATATATATATATATATATATACAGGGTGTCCAAGATAAGGATCCTAACCATGGGGATCTCGGAAACAGTTGGAGATACGAGGTCGGTTAAATTAGAGAAAAGTAGCGCAATTTAGTGCTAAATTAAACGCAATTTAAAAATTTTAAAAATTCAAAATACTTCCGGAGATTTCCGGAAAAAACCGAATTTTGGCAAAATCGTTTTTAATTTTTGTAGGCTTTATTTAAAGAGATATCAAAAAATAAAAGGTAGATTCTTCTTGCCACTTTTTATTTTTTATAATTTGGTCTAAACAAAATTTAAATCCGACGTTTCGTTTCTGAGATACCATCATGAACTTTCATTTTTTATATGGAACAAAAAAAAGTATCCCATGTATTTGATAGCATTTTTTATTACAAATTCAACGGTGTATCACACTTGCATATCAAGTGTGTAGTTCATTGGCTTTTATAAAACTGATATACCTTTCTCTCTCGCTCTCATGGAGCTCTTATGGAAAGTACTTGAACTACGTATTCGATATGCAAGGGTGATACATCGTTGAATTTGTAATAAAAAATGCTATCAAATACATGGGATACTTTTTTTTGTTCCATATAAAAAATGAAAGTTCATGATGGTATCTCAGAAACGAAACGCCGGATTTAAATTTTGTTTAGACCATATTATAAAAAATAAAAAGTGGCAATGAGAATCTACCTTTTATTTTCTGATATCTCTTTAAATAAAGCCTGCAAAAATTAAAAACGATTTTGCCAAATTTCGTTTTTTTCCGGAAATCTCCGGAAGTGTTTGAAATTTTTAAATTTTTTTAACTGCGTTTAATTTAGCACTAAATTGCGCAACTTTTCTCTAATTTAACCGACCTCGTATCTCCAACTGTTTCCGAGATCCCCATGCTTAGGATCCTTATCTTGGACACCCTGTATATATATATATATATATATATATATATATATATATAATATAGGAATTAATTTTTTCTTGAACCATTAAATATATTTTTAGTTGGTAATTTTCTTGGGAATATGGTTCATTTTTATATTGAAACTACATATATACAGTAGTCATACTTATTGTATATATATATTTTTATTTCTCAGGACGTTTCGATTCTTTCGAATCTTTTTCAACTGATGCGGATGCTACAAAAATGTACATTTTTAATATTATTATATATGGACAAAGAGGTTAAAAACTTACCAGAACAGAGATTTTTGTTTTACTTGTTTGTACATTTTTGTAGCATCCGCATCAGTTGAAAAAGATTCGAAAGAATCGAAACGTCCTGAGAAATAAAAATATATATATACAATAAGTATGACTACTGTATATATGTAGTTTCAATATAAAAATGAACCATATTCCCAAGAAAATTACCAACTAAATATATATATATATATATATATATATATATATATATATATATATATATATATAATGAAATAGAAAATTCTTGGCTATGCGGACATGAGATTTTTAATAAACATTACTCTCGTGTTAAAAGTTAAAAAGTGCGGAGAACTCCAAAATAATGGGGAAGCTCTGTGTCCGAAAGATCACGACAGCGCTGTTTCATCCTAGTATGGGATTCATCAGGCCATTGCGCCATCATCTCGCAATTGTGCGCTATAAACAGATTCTAAAATTAAAAATAGTAAACAAAACACAATAGCAACATCTCGGCGCATCACTTAATAACACAAGAGCAACACAAATCAACAATGTTGTATAAAATAGCTATGCGATGGCACGACGGTAAATTAAAAAAGAAATATATCAAAGTTCGGCACCGGCGAAAAAACTACGAGTTTCGCAGATCAAGCAAGGTGTGGCACCAATAATCCCCCCATGAGTGTAATTGCTTATTTTTAAGTCAACAAATATATAAAAAAGAGATAAGTTTTCGTCCGTGTAATTTTAAATTAAAATAGAAAATTCGAATCATTCGTGTATCGAATTTCGATATATTTCTTTTTTAATTGACCGTTGTACCATCAAAGATATGCGTATTTTTGACACTGCAGATCTAAACAGTTCGTAGTTGTTGCAATTGAACCATTCTCTTAAGTTCTTTAACCATGAATGCCTTCTTCTTTCTATGGATCTTTTGCCTATTATTTTTCCCTGGATAATTAATTGCAGCAACTGGTATTTATCTCCCCTCATAACATATCTCAAGTATTGCAGTTTGCGTTCTTTAATAGTAAGTACTAATTCTTTCTCTTTCCGCATTCTTCGCAAAACCTCCACATTTGTTACTCTCTCTGTACACGATATTCTTAATATTCTACGGTACATCCACATCTCAAATGCTTCCATCCTCTTGGTATCAATCTTTTTCAATGTCCACGCCTCCATTCCGTAGTAAAGACTGACAGCACGTAACATCTCACAAGGCGAATTTTAAGTTTAAGGTTTAAATCTCGTCCGCGGAACACCTTCTTCATTTTAATAAACGTAGCTCTAGCTTTTTCCACTCTGATTCTGATTTCTTCTGATCTATCGTTATTTTCGTTGATAACAGTTCCCAGGTAATTATATTTTCTCACACGTTCAATTCTTTGATCATGCACGGTTATGTCAGGGAAGTTTTGTGGTGATTTAACCACCATTATTTTTGTTTTACTGATGTTAAGTGATAATCCATATTCTTCACTGCATTATACTATTCTGTTAATTAGTATCTGAAGATCCTCTGAAGTTTCTGCAATTACAACCGTGTCATCGGCATATCTCAAGTTGTTTATTAGGATGCCATTTATTTTAATACCTATATTTTGTTCTGAAAGTGCTCTGTTTACGATGTCCTCTGAGTATAAGTTGAATAAGATTGGTGAAAGTATACATCCCTGTCTTACGCCTTTCTTAATCTCGAGTTCCTCCGTTGTCTCTTGCTCTATTCGAATATTCGCTTTTGGTTATAGTATATATATTTTATCGAAGTTTTTTTCTACCAGCAGTCTCATTAGATGATCGTGATGTACAGGGTGAGTCAACGATTGGATGAAGTAGGTTTGTGCCTTTTCGGTGAAATTAACAAAGAAACTATATTTATTGTTTGATACAGTTTATTTTTACGCAGATTTTAAAAATATTTAGGACTCTACAGGGTGAGCCAAAAAACTAGGACAGCATAAAGTTGTATTTTTTTAAATAGAACACCCTATATACGAATCGTATTTTCGATTTAGCTTACAATTTTAAATTTTTTTTATTAAGGGTTTACTATAACAAAACTTTATAGTTTCTGAGATAATTAAGTTTAAAGAAAAAAAGTCACATTTTCAAGCATCAATTCAATCCTAAATAACGTTCTCAATTTTGTGACAAATATATTCAAATTTGGAATTTAGTAAGGCCAAGAACAAGTTAACATAATTTTTACCCAATATTTGCAATAAAAGCTACAGGGTGTTGAACACATCGGCTCAAATTTGAACAAGTTTAAATGAATAAATATCTTTTTTTTTTAAATGGTACACCCTGTATATTTTCATGTTATTTAATAGAGTAATAAAAACCCTAAAAGTTTTGTTTAATATATCCTATACCTATTTATAATAGTTTTTGAGATATTTCAGTTTTTCTTATTTTCCATACTTTTTTACAGAAATAGTCTTCATTATCATAGTAGCCATGGCAAAAACAATGTAAAAGAACATTTTTCTGTGTGTCAAATTTATAACCGCAATCGCTTCTTTTGGTTTTTATGTAGTGTAGTTTGGTTTTTTTTGCATTCATCTTATATTGTAAAATGAATTTTCCAAAGAATGAGTTAATAGATATGATTTATACAATAGGAGAGGCTCAAAAAAATTGCCTTCTTGCTCAAAGAATTCACAAAATGAAGTATCCTGATCGACGGCAGCCTAATACCCATACTTTTCAAAACTTAATGCAAAGATTTGATTCTTCTGGTACTGTTGATTATCCAAAACGTAAAGTGGTCAACAAACCAGTAACTAATGAAGAAAAAGAACTACAAGTATTGTTAAATGTTCAGGAAAATCCTTATATTGGTAGCCGTCAGTTAGCAGCATTATGTGAAACATCACAATCCACCGCTAATCGTACTACCAAGAAATATAGATATCATCCATATCACATGGAATTACACCAAAATTGCATGGACAGGATTTTGAAAGTCGTGCAAACTTTTGTCGTACAATAAATGCGAAGATTCAATTAAATCCAAATTTATTATGCAGGGTAATGTTTAGTGATGAAGCTACTTTTAGAAGTAACGGTGCCGTAAATAGACGCAACATGCATTATTATGCCACAGAAAACCCATTTTGGATTAGAGAGGTGCAACATCAAAACCACTGGTCATTAAATGTTTGGTGTGGTATTCATCATAATCGAATTATTGGACCCCACTTTTTTAATGAATCACTAAATGGCCATAGTTACCTAAACTTTCTACAAGAAGAACTACCCCAACTGCTTCAAGGTCTCGATAGGGATGAGCTCGACAGTATGTGGTTCCAGCACGATGTTGTGCCTCCGCATTACCATCGTGAAGTTCGTGCATTTTTGGACCAACGATATCGGCAAAAATGGATTGGACGTGGGAGTTTCATTGAGTGGCCACCAAGGTCTTGTGACATCACCCCATTAGATTTCTTCCTATGGGGTTATATTAAAAATAAGGTGTACGTTAATCCACCAACAACAGTGGAAGATATGCGAAACAGGATTAGGGATACCTGTAGAACAATAACGCCACTAATTTTGTCCAGGGTCCGAGAAAATCTGCAAAAAAGACTAAATTTGTGCATTGCACAAGAGGGTCGTTTATTCGAACACTTATTAAAAAGAAATAATTAATCTCAGTATTTAATAGGTAATTTTTTTGTTTCAATTTAGTATAAAAGTAAATATGTATTTGCCTTGTCGTTATTGTTGTGTTAATTTTTTCACATTATGTTTAATTAAACTATTGCTGTTGTAATATAACGAATAATGCATTTCATCATATTTAACCACATTCTGTTTGTTTCTGTAGTTTCTTTTTATTATTTTACATGGCTACTATGATAATGAAGAGTATTTCTGTAAAAAAGTATGGAAAATAAGAAAAACTGAAATATCTCAAAAACTATTATAAATAGGTATAGGATATATTGAACAAAACTTTTAGGGTTTTTATTACTCTATTAAATAACATAAAAATATACAGGGTGTACCATTTAAAAAAAAAGATATTTATTCATTTAAACTTGTTCAAATTTGAGCCGATGTGTTCAACACCCTGTAGCTTTTATTGCAAATATTAGGTAAAAATTATGTTAACTTATCCTTGGCCTTGCTAAATTCCAAATTTGAATATATTTGTCACAAAATTGAAAACGTTATTTAGGATTGAATTGATGCTTGAAAATGTGACTTTTTTTCTTTAAACTTAATTATCTCAGAAACTATAAAGTTTTGTTATAATAAACTCTTAATAAAAAAGATTTAAAATTATAAGCTAAATCGAAAATACGATTCGTATATAGGGTGTTCTATTTAAAAAAAGACAACTTTATGCTGTTCTAGTTTTTTGGCTCACCCTGTAGAGTCCTAAATATTTTTAAAATCTGCGTAAAAATAAACTGTATCAAACAATAAATATAGTTTCTTTGTTAATTTCACCGAAAAGGCACAAACCTACTTCATCCAATCGTTGACTCATCCTGTACTTTATCGAACGCTTTATTGTAGTCAATGAAGCACATATACATATCTTGGTTCATATCTAGACATCTTTGCCACATGACGTTAAGTGCAAATAGTGCTTCTCTTATTCTAAACCCGTTCCGAAATCCCAATTGAGTATCACCAATATTCACATCTAGTTTTCTGTGAATTCTTGTGTGAATCACTTTGAGGATTACTTTTAATGTGTGTCCCATTAGGCTTATTGTGCGATGGTCAGTGCACTGTTTTGTGTTTTCCTTTTTTGGTATGGTAACAAAAGTTGATTATTTTGGCATTTCTCCTGTTTTGTAAATGCAGTTAGAAAGGTCGACAAGAATATTCACTGATTCACCTTCCACAAGCTTGAGAAGATCCGATGTAATCCTATCTGGACCCGGTTTTAGTTATGTCTGGTCCTTCGTCGCCTTGTATGTTACCTATATTAGGTTCTTGTCTTTCATCGTCGAACAACTCTTCTACATAACTCTTCCAAGTCATAAGCTTTTCTTGTAGATCGGTTATTATTTCTCCATTTGCGTTGCATAATAGATTGGGATGTTTCCGTTTTTGTATACCTGCCAGTTCCTTTATATTTTTATGTAAATTGAAAAATGTAAACTTCCTTAAAAAGGAAATTAATCTAACCTAGAGTGAAGATTTAGCCATTAACTAGTTATTTGATAATAATAATTAACTAAGAGAAACTAATAAATCTCCATTAAAAATATTTTAGAGACGAACATAGATATCGTTATAACTCCAAGTGGATTTTGAAGAAATACGCCTGTATTTATTTTAGCGTTAAACTTTAAATTTACCTTGTTATATAACCTTAAAAACGTTAATTTTTGCACTTTTAGGTTAGAATATCGCGTAAACTCTAAGCAATAGCTCAATTCTGACTTTGTCCAGTTTCTGAAGGTCAACAAAATTTTGTAGGTCTGTGTAATCTTCCTTTCAGCCGATATTGTTGTATCACTATTAGTCAGTTACTACTAATAACCCTTAACAGAAATTACGATCTCTTCTGGTTCCTGAGAATATAGTAAAATACAATATTTCTTTCTCTACATAGACGACTTGAAAATATGAAATTCTTTGGACATAAGAAAAATTAAATTAAAAACTTAAAAGAAAACCCTGGAAACCACTTAATTACATTGGGTCTTTAACGTAACGTTTCGAGGTCAGTAATTTTTAAAGTAAATTTACTTAAGATTGAGAAAATTAGAACTGAGCGTTTCCCTCGGGATACGTATTTCTTTTTTAATTGAGCTTGACATTTTAGGAAATATAACTTCCAGCCAAGTTTAGAAGCAAACTTCAGATTAATATTTTTAATGCGATATGTTGCCAGGATGTTGGGTTAAGTTTCTTGTCACGGTTGACGTGAAGTATTTTTAGTAGTATATTGTATACAGGGTGAATTACAGTTTATAATTTTACTAAAGAGAAATCATTTTTAAAAGTTGCTAATTTTTGTTTTTAATTTTTAAATTATAGGGGTAATTCTTTACATATTTAACGTTTTATATCCTAATTAATATTATAGTGATAAAAATTAAAAAGTCTGGTTTAATAACGAAGTCAGGGATTCTAGACAAAAAAAAACCTATATTCCTTTATGTACAATTATCCTTCATTAAAACAAATTTATCTTAAAACAGAAAATGATCATAGAAAATTAATAGACTGAACAAAAAGCCAAGCAGCACTGTCTTTTGCGTAGCCTCATACAGATGTTAGTTAAGGTCCAAGCCCTTGATATTAGAAGACTCTTCGACATTACGCTGGTTGTTGATAGAATTATATTAATTGTTCACACGGTACTCATTTTCCACTGTCTATGTATGTGTATCGCAGGGGCGGATCCAGCCTCTCTCTTTAGGGGGGGGGGGGCGATGATATCACAAAAGTACAGTATGGCAAGCGAAAACAAGTTGTCGACGGGGGGGGGGGGGGGAGATACCAGCAACATTCCCATTTCTAGTGTAAAAGGCGGGGTCGGATTTATTTTTCTGAATTTGCAGCCTTAGGAGAGGGGGGGCGATCACAAGAAAAAACAAGTTGTCGACAGGGGGATAGGATGCGAGCAAGCGTACGCAATCTTACTATAAGAGGCAGAATCGGGTCTATTTTCCTGAATTCAAAGCTTTTAGGAGGCGGCTATCGCAAGAAAAACAAGTTGACAACTGGCGGGGGAGGGGGAGTGCTGCACATTCCTAATATATAAGGCAGAATCGGGTCTATTTTCCTGAACTCAAAACTCTTGGGAAGGGGAGGGACGATCGCAAGCATACACATTCCTATACTTTATTCAAGAACTAGAGAGAGTAATAAAACTGTTACCGAAATCTCCAACGTGAGCAAAGTACACCTTACAGTGTGTCCTTAGTGATTTATCTTGTTTGTGCTTGTTTTTATGTATTATTTGAGATTAGTGAGATACCTAAAAGATATGGATCCCACATCTATATTTATTCCAAAATCGTTAAACCAGGCCGTTTTTTCCTCAACGAAAAAATTATTACGATGAATGTTTACGATGCCTTAAGATATCAACATCTAGATAGTAATGTTAAAAGCTCTGTTGAGTTGTGTTCCAACATGACAGGAGTTGGAAAATCTACTATGTACCGAATAAAGAAGAAAACTACTAGAATTGTTAGTACTCCCAAGCTACATTCGATCACAGGCAGACGAAAAACCTCGTTGGAAGAAGAGATGTAAACTGCAATAAAAGGAGTTGTACATACATTTTATTATGAGAAGTAGATCCCACCGCCCCCCTCCCCCACCCCTTGGACCCGCGCCTGGTGTATCGTCAGATTCTTATATTTGGCAATCTTCTCTTTATGCTTGTTCCCTTAAACTATTCTTGTTAAGGATGGCAACTTCTGTTAGTATTGTTAGCTTGGATGTTTTATCTAAATGAGATCTAGGTTGTTATAAGTAAGTGTACGAAATGTAAGCACAATTCGAGCCCAGTACAGCTTCAACTCGTTGTTCTTCAATACAGGTTCCGAACTGTATTTATAGTGAGACACTTTCTGTAAGGGCAACATTTTGAATTTTTCTGCAAACTCTTGATAGATAATCTTTGCGGTTGGCTCGTGTCTCTCCCAGTGTTCCTATGAGGCAACTGCTTGACATCCTCGTGTTATGTGCTAGATGGTCTCTGATGTTCGACATCTGTTTCGGCATTGGTTGTCCTGGATTGAAAGGTATCTGATTATGTATTTCAGATTGTAGACATTATTATTATCATGAATTCATACCAGGCATACAAAGATACCAAAAGTATGAAGCTCTGTGGGAACCCCTTCCATGTTATCGGGTCCTAAGTGACGTGATCTGCTGTATTTCCCACATACTTTTGGACAGTCTGCGCGGTTGCAAGGAAAACTGCTTTCTGAATCGGCTCATACAGATGCTCACTAAGGTCTAGTGCTTTGATGTTCTGCGGGAGGTATCACTCCAGTTGTTGATAAAATTATGGGAATTGTTTTGACGGTGTTCATTGCTAATTATCTTCGAATTTGTACCTCTATATCTCTGTATTTGGAGATCTTCTCGTTGTATTTTCGCATTAGGTTGTTGGTGTTAAGTACAGCAATGTCGATTAGTGTAGTTCGCCTAGAAATTTCATCTGTTAGTATAATGTCTAGTCTATTATGAGCAACTGTCTAAATCGTCAGAAGCGTTCGGTCCCAATATAACTTAAACGGGTTGTAATAAGGTACTTTTCCTACCTGCAATAGGTTTAACTTATCTGCTAACTCTTGGTGGAGTATCTTAGCGGCTGCGTCGTGTCTTTCCTTATAATCGGTTGCAGCAAACGCTTGGCATCCTCCAGTTATATGCTGCATTGTCTCTGATGTTCGACAACCATATCTACATTAGTCATTTTCTATTGAGGGATCTCTGATTATGAACTTCCGATAGTTCTTCATCGGAATAACCTGGTCTTAGATAGCTAACAAGAAGCACTCCGTTTCCGGAAACATCTGTCCTAAAATCAACCAGTCGTTCGACGCTGAGTTGTCGATATTGTCCTGATTGAGCTCATTTGGATGCCGTCCGTGAAGTGGTTTCTGTACCCAGGTTTGTAACTTCTCTTAATATGTTTAGTGGTGAGAAGCAATAACCTGTTCCCTCAGCTGTAGCGGCGTTGAATCATCTGCCTCACATATTGCTAGATGTAGTGTGGAAGAATCCGCTAACCTGTAGAAATATGAACGTAAGTTTATTATTTGTTGATCTAGCTGCTTACCAATATCCACCAATCCTTTTCCTCCTTGACATCTTGGAAGCATTGTACATTGGATAGCACTCCGAGGGTGGTGTTTGTGTGCTTTTGTTAGGAGTGTTCTTATTTTTTGGTTTTGGATGTCCGTCCTGCTCCATTTTACAATTCCCAAAAGAGTAGCTCAGCGCAGAGCAAGCATACGTGTTGAGCGCCTTACCCGCTTGACAAAATTCGGTTGTCAATTCGGCTTTCATAGTGCGATGAACAATTCTTTTAGCTTCTTTTATACCTAGGTATTTGTATGTTTGTTTTGCTTCCATTGTAGCTATAGTTTCACCGTTCTACATTTCAAATGCTCCTGGTTGTATCTTACCTTTAACGATGTTCAATATAGGGCATTTGTCAAGTCCAAATTATTATTATAAACGTTATAAATTATTGTTTACTTGTCATTAGGGTATCATTACTTTACGCGCTAAGGGTTGCTTTCTATAAATATAAACCCTTTAACTACAGTTGTGAAAAGTTAACGAAAATAATTATATTCAAATAGGGCGGGAATATTCTAGATAAATTTCGTACCTATAAAGTAGTTAGTTAGTTCTTACGTAACTTTTCTCCGTACCATAAAGACGACATAAAAGGTAACGAAAATAATTATATTCAAATAGGGCGGGAATATTCTAGATAAATTTCGTACCTATAAAGTAGTTAGTTAGTTCTTATGTAACTTTTCTCCGTAACATAAAAACCACATAAAATGCGTTAGGCCATTCAGCTTTTCACACAAATCAGTGTACAAACCGTTTTGTGCGTCTCTTTTGTGCCGTTTCCTGAATATAAAAAGCACCCTTGACAGATACAGAAATAAAGTTTAACTTAAATGACAATTTGGTAAAACCAGGAATACAAAACGAATTGTAGAATTTAAAAACTAAGTGTGGCTTAACAACAATCGTTTGTCATGAAGAAAATAAAATATTTTATATCTTATTGATAATTTCAATTCCAAAATTTAAGATGAAAATCAAATTTTTTTTTATTTTTAAGTTATTAATTGAAGTGATATAACTTTTAGATAGTTTTTTTAATTAATTAAAATAAGGTGTTTACGTATAAATTCGCCATTTATTTACCTGTATGGGTCATCAGACACAAACAATTCTTATTTATCCAATTTAAATCCAAATTAAAATTGTTCTTTTGTACTTTCTAGGCCACTACATATTATCTTTAATGCATCCTTGCAGCACGGCAGGTTCAAAATTTTTGGAATGCCAGTTATGTTGTGCCTTTAAACAAGACGTGATAGGACAGCCGCGGCGAATGATGAACCTATTAGTACTATAAGTATCACACCAAGGCTTCGAAAAACTAGTAATTATTCATCTAACTTGAGTAAAGGTCATAATATTATTTCAGTGGAATTAGAATATGTTTTTTCTTACGTTTTGGTTTATTTTATTATTTATACCATCTTCAGAGAATTAAACATGTTTTTAGATTTCTGGGTTTAGTTCGTATAGTTACTAAATATTACGATCGAACAACTGCACGGCAGCAAAAAAAAACACAAAACTAGATACGGCCAGAGGGAGAGCCACAAAACTAAAATTGAACGGAACCCTAATAATAGAAACTCAATCCAGAAATATAAAAACAAATCTGATTCTCTAAAGATGGTTTAAATAACAAAAGAAACTAAAACGTAAGAACAAAGCATGTATTAATTCTAATGAAGCAATATTTGACCGAAACCCAATAAATACAGTTCTTACTAATCATCTAACATCTGTATTGTCGTCTAAAGTGATTGGTAAGCAGGTTGGATTTTGTAGGAGTAGGAATGCCGGACGTAAGCTTCCTTCTTATGTATTCAAGATTGCTGAAGCCTTGAAGGATGGCTTGGAGGTCTATTATAAAACACTAACTCATCAAAGGCATTTGATAGGATTTCCCACAATTTATTGTTGAGTATGCTTAAGACCTTGAGAGTATCGGTATTGTTTGCTCAGTTGGCTTGAAAGCTATCTCGATGATCGAAATCAGATAGTACGAGTTAATAATTTAGTTTCTAAGGAAATTCCAGTCCCTTCGGAGATGCCTCAAAAATTTCACATTGGACCATTTCTATTTATTATTTTTATTAATTATCAAAAAGTGTTTTGAAAATGCCAATGAAATCTATGAAATCGGTCGTGATATTGTATCATGACTATGAAATCGGCAGTGATATTGTATCAATTACTGCTTTTATTAGGTATCTTGGAGTTATCTTGGATCCGGAGCTCTTAATTACTGAACATATCGCAAATATTGCCAACCAAGCAGTCATATTGTAGGATTTTTTGAAAATGAAATCAAGAGATATTACCCATATGTACTCCTTAAAACTTCTCTATTGCTTACTGGTAAGGTTTTCTTTTGAGTCCATCTTAAACAACTCACAAACAGAAAATGGAAGGAATCCTAAGAATGTTTATGCACTTCATTTCAGGCGCGGACCCAAGGGAGGGGGGGGGCGGTGGGGGGCGATCGCGCCACCCCAACGAGCTTTGAGTTCAGGCAAATAGACCCGATTTTGTTTCTTATACTATAGTTTATTCAAGAACTAGAGAGAGTAATAAATCATTTTTTATCTTTTTTTTTGTTCCCAAACTACCTGTGTTCTTTAGTCCGGTGTCTTTGGCAAAATCTGTTGGACACATATATTTTTCATAAAAATGAGTTAGAAATTTTATTATCAAAAATACCGGTCTATAATAATGGACTATTTGGGTTGGATAACAATAGATATTTGGATGTGTGAAGTGTTAAAAAGGATTCTAATCCTTGTCATATGCGTCGGAAGGAAGTTTATTATCAGTAATTATGTATGACATAGAATATTATTTCGGTAATAAACTTAAAATAAAAACTTTTTATAATAGTATTTTGTTTCTTATAATTTCTTAATAATTCACATACATTAGAAAATATAGATAATTTTGACATATTTAACACCAATCACAACTGTATTTTTATTATTTTTAATTTTGGCATAGAAACCGTTTTAGGCACATTCAGACTAAAACGTAGCCTTATTCTCTCAAAAAATTCCAAGTTATAATTTAAACACTTAAAAAAAATCCATTGTCAAAAATACAAGAAGTTAAACATATATAAAAAAATAAATTCGTCATATAATATTAAATTTTTTTTTATTATTAATTAAAAACATTTGTAGGACATTTGACGTTTCAGTTTGTTTATTTCTTAAACCATCTGCAGAATTACCATTAAACACTAAAAGGGCTTCAAATGTAATTAATTTTTATATGTTACAGAAAATTTAAATAATCAGTTGTGTTTACGCTGGTAAACATTACGTATCTAATTCATAATCAAAGTCAGTGAAGCTATCTTCGCTCAAATTAATTATAATTGGTTCCTCGATCTCACCGATCATGAGAACGAGTTTCCACATTTTCTTTTATACTTTTATTATATGGATTTTTCCCAATTTTCTGCAGTAACCTTATTCAAAAATCTTTCAAAAGTTCAGTTAAATTACTAATTTTATAAGTTGTGTTATTTCTAGCCACTCCACCGTTTACTTGAGAGAGATATTTCCCTCTCCAACGGACATTTTCCGGACGATCTATAAGAACAAATTTCCTATCTGGTTTTTTCCAGCAAAAAGTAAGTTCTCTGAGCAATTTCCAGAGCTCAGTTCTTTTAATTTCAGGTAAATCCCGATCTTCATTGATTTTAGTTAGAATTTTGTCGAGGGTTGCTCCTTTTATTGCAGTTTACATCTCTTCTTCCAACGAGGTTTTTCGTCTGCCTGTGATCGAATGTGACTTGGGAGTACTAACAATTCCAGTCATTTTTTTCTCCTTCAGTATTCGGTAGATAGTAGATTTTCCAACTCCTGTCATGTTGGAGCACATCTCAACAGAGCTTTTAACATTATTATCTAGATATTGATATCTTACCGCATCATAAATATTCATTGTAATAAATTTTTCGTTGAGAAAAAAATGCCCTGGTTTAACGATTTTGGAATAAATGTAGATGTGGAAGCCATGTCTTTTGGGTATCTCACTAATCTCAAATAATATATTAAAACAAGCACAACCAAGATAAATCACTAAGGACACACTGTAAGGTGTATTATGCTCACTGACAGATATTAAATTGAACTATCAGAAATTTTATTGTTGCAGTAAATTTATAAAAGCTTATAATACTTAAATATAATTAGATTTACGGCAGTCCTCAGTTATCTGCGGCACTTGAGCAGGTACGTTGGAGGTTTCGGTAACAGTTTTATTACTCACTTTAGTCCTTGAATAGAGTATAGAAATCTGTATGCTTGCGATCCCCTTCCCCTTCTCAAGAGCTTTGAGTTCCGGAAAATAGAACCGATTCTGCCGTTTATATTAGGAATGTGTATGTTGCTGGCATTCCCCCCGTTGACAAATCACTTTTCTTGAAATAGCTCCCCCCCCCAAGCGCTTTAAGTTCAGGAAAATAAACCCGATTCTGCCTCTTATACTAGGAATGTTTATGCTGCTCGCTCCTTCCCCCCATCGGCAACTTGTTTTTTCTTGTGATCGCCCCCCACCTCTCCAAGAGCTTCAAATGCAGAAAAATAGACCCGACCCTGCCTTTTACACTAGAAATGGGAATGTTGCTGGTGTCTCTCCCCCCTCCTCCCCGTCGACTACTTGATTTCGCTTGTCATACTGTACTTTTATGATATCACCGCCCCCGCCCCCCAAAGAGAGAGGCTGGATTCGCCCCTGCTTCATTCATTATAAATTCTATAATGATAAAGAATTTCATTATGATTTAATGTATAATTAGACAAAACTGCAACACTTCTGCTTTGCTTGTCAGTGTAAGCTTGCAGGCCCTGATGAGACCAACTTGTTACTACCAAATTTTTAACATTCTATATCATCTCACCAATGACGGAATGAACTCTTTCGTTACGCACGCCTCTTCTCTGGCTAACTCTTATCTTGAAAGGAAAAAATTTTCTGTATGCATGAGGAATTTTTACCACAGCTTAAATATTGTATATAAACATTTAATATTAATTAACTATCTTGTTTTCTGTAAAATACATTATTGCAATTGCTTGCTCATGGTTAGTTATAGTTACTTATAGATATTCACTTCCGTATTTAATTTACTTTATTGTATTAGTATTTTTAGTTTTGTACATGGACTTCGTCCGTGAATAAATATATAAAATTTTGCTCCGAGTCACGGTAAAAACACCATTATAAAGATATCCATACTAGAATTTCGGTAAATTTATTGGTCATTCGTGAACTACAGAAAGATACACACATAATTTCCAGAGGTTATAAGAATGTGCACATTAGGATTCCCGTGTAACAAAAGTCGTAAAATTTCTTTGGTTAAGCCATTGTTAATTATGCTCAACCGAATTTTTCGCAAAACAAAAAACTGGGTGAAAACAAAAATTATTCTGTGAAGGAACATGTTCATGAAGTTTCGCTGTTACCCCCATAAAATTGATTGGGCCGGCCAAAAGTCATTTAAAAAAACTTGTTAGTGATAGTCTCAATTCACATTTGTTAGAAAAAGCTTAAAAAAATTTCTATAACATATTATCGAGGATTAGCCGAGGAAAGCAATAGAATACACGGAAAAAATTATCCGGAAATGGTAGGATAAAGAAAAAATACTAGATGTATGGGACCAGGGGCGGATCCAGCCTCTCTCTTTGGGAGGAGGAGGCGGTGATATCACAAAAGTACCGTATGGCAAGCGAAAGCAAGTTATCGACGGGGAGGGGGGGGGAGGGCAAACTACCAGCAATATTCCCATTTCTAGTGTAAAAGGCAGGGTCGCGTCAATTTTTTTGAATTTGAAGCTCTTGGAGAGAAGGGGGGCATAATCCTAATATAAAAGGCAGAATCGGTTCGATTTTCCTAAACTCAAAGCTCTAGGGAAGGGGAGGGGCAATTTCAAGCAAACACATTGCTATGCTCTATTCAAGAACTAGAGAGAGTAATAAAACTGTTGCTGAAACCTCCAACGTACCTGCTCCAGTGTCGCAGGTAACTGTGGACTGACATAAATATAATTATATTTCAATATTATAAGCTTTTATAAATTTACTGCAACAATAATATTTCTGATAGTTCAATTTAACTTCTGTCAGTGAGCAAAGTACACCTTACAGTGTGTCCTTAGTGATTTATTTTGTTTGTGCTTGTTTTTATATATTATTTGAGATCCGTGAGATACCCAAAAGAGATGGCTTCCAAATCTATATTTATTCCAAAATCGTTGAACAATGACATTTTTTCCTCAACGAAAAACTTATTACGATGAATGTTTATGATGCCTTAAGATATCAATATCTCGATAATAATGTTAAAAGCTATGTTGAGATGTATTCAAACATGACAGAAGTTGGAAAATCTACTATGTACCGAATACTGAAGGAGAAAAAAACGACTGAAATTGTTAATACTCCCGAGCCACATTCGATCACAGGCAGACGAAAAACCTTGTTGGAAGAAGAGATGTAAACTGCAATAAAAGAAGTTGTACACACATTTTATTATGAGAAGCAGATCCCAACCGTCGACAAAATCGTGATTTATCTGAAATTAATAGAACTGAGCTCTGGAAATTGCTCAGAGAACTTAATTTTTGCTGGGAAAAACCTGATAGGAAATCTGTTCTTATAGATCGTTCGTTGGAGAAGGAAATATCTCTCTCAATTAAAAGATAGAGTTGCTAGAAATAACACAACTTACAAAATTAGTAATTTAACTGAACTTGTGAAAGATTTTTTTGAATAAAGTTACTGCAGAAATTTGGGAAAAATCCATATAATAAAAGAATAAAAGAAAATCTGGAAACTCGATCTCATAATCGGTAAGATAGAGGAACCAATAATTAATTTGAGCGAAGATAGCTTCAGACTTTGATTAGAAATTAGATACGTAATGTTTACCAGCGTACACAATTTATTATTTAAATTTTCTGTTACATATAAAAATTAATTACATTTGAATCTCTTTTTAGTGTTTAATTGTAATTCTGTAGATGGTATAAGAAATAAATAAACTGAAACGTCAAATGTCCTAAAAATAGTTTTAATTAATAATAAAATGAGCGATAGCCCCAAAAAAATTTTAATATTATATGGACGAATTTATTATTTTATATATGTTTAACTTCTTGTATTTTTGACAACGGGTATTTTGTAAGTATTTAAATTATAATTTAGAATTTTTTGAGAAAAAAAGGCTACGTTTTCGTCTGAACGTGCCTAAAACGTTTTCTATGCCAAAATTAAAAATTAAAAAAATACAGTTGTGATTTGTGTTAAATATGTCAAATTCTAATGTATGTGAATTATTTAAAAATCATAAAAAATAAAATAATATTATAAAAACTTTTTCTTTTAAGTTTATTACCGAAATAATATTCTATGTCATAAATACTTAGTGATAAAATAAACCTCCTTTCGATGCCTATGACAAGGATTAAAATCCTTTTTAACACTTCACACATCCAAATATCTATTGTTATCCAACCCAAATAGTCCATTATTATAGACCGGTATTTTTGATTATAAAATTTCGAACCTATTCTTATGAAAAATATATGTGTGTAACAGATTTTGCCAAAGACACCGGACTAAAGAACATAGGTAGTTTGCGAAGAAAAAAAAGGGTAAAAATGATTTATTACTCTCTCTAGTTCTTGAATAAACTATAGTATAAAAGTCAAAATCGGGTCTATTTTCCTAAACTGAATGCTGCGGGGGGGGGGGGGGGGAATCACACTCCCCCTTGGATCCGCGTCTGTATGGGACCACTAGTTATTTCGACTGCCGAAGAAGATGAACAGTTTTAGAGCTATTGTTTACTGTTTTAGTCTATTATCTGTTAATCATATTTTAAACTTATAATAATTATTTTATTAGATAAATGCCTCCTATAAATCTCATTAGAATCAGTCTTAAATTGATACTTCATAATTCTTCTTAACTAGACTTGGAATTCAGTATCCTGCTGGATTCAGTAGTTTTGTTTTTTCTTTTCGGAGTAACCTATTAAACTGGAAGTTTAATGTTTAACCTCTATCTTTATTAGAGAATAAAGAAACCAAAAAAAAAAATAGATTATATTTGTTTTATCTTATTTTCTATATTTACTTTATATCTTTAATTTGTCGATTAATGAAAATATTCAAAATTTGACACCCTTGAATAACTAATTCGGAAACAAAACATTTCAATGCCCTAAGCCCATCATTTTCAAATAAATTTTTAACCTAATATCATTAAAATTTAGGAAAACTAGTTGTTCACATGTTATTGTTTTTTGCATTTAAAATTTTTGGAACCTTTCATTCCATTTGTTTGATTGAAAACCATAACCCACATGCCTAAACGGAAGACTGCTAAGTGTAAGTTGGTTTTCTGAATTCGTCCGCCAAAGATTTTATCTAAACATTTATCGGGCGAAATAAAGTTTATCTAAGAGGGAAAACATGAATATAAAAAAATGTTTTACATATAAAATAAATTATGATTATGCAAAGAGTGGTATAAGATTTTTTTTAACATATACGTGTAATAATATTTCGTGTATAAACATTGTTAAGTGTATTTGGATGCTGCCATTTTTACTGTCATGTTAGGATTAAGAGCTAGTTAATTTTCATGGAACTCGTATTGATACCAGTGATTTCCCTGAAAACTGTATATGTATTAATATCAACAAATCCTAATTAACAATAAAATTTTGCAACCCTATCATCTTTACCGGTATATTAATAATAATTAACAATTTTAAACCTAATCATATACGATTCATGTATATTAAGTTCAGATTCTTTAGCTTTCGTCGCTATAATCATAAAATTTTAGGTTTTCAGTGTGTGTAACTATTGGTCTGGGAGCCCAACGACCTTGGTAGTCTATAATGAGATACGGCGCCACCAAAGTTTTTTTTATATGTATTTTCACCCCCCCCCCCCCACCCCTGATTACGCATATCGAACAATAAGTTCTTATTAATAAAAAAATATATTTTTTTAAATGTTTTTATGTTCCTCGGCCTAATCTAACTAACGAAATATTTTTTGAAATTCTGCGTCCAGCATTTGATAGTGGAAGTCAAGTACTATAAGCTAGGATTAATCGTAATGCAAAAATATAACGTTATAAATAAACAGCGTCTTATCAATTATAACGTACGCGCCGCCGTGTATGCATGGAAGTGGAAGTCTACTTATGAGTACAGGTGCATCTAATGCACATAATCCATTAAAGCTTTTGCTGATTGGTGCATTAATACTTTAAACACATTTTAATATATATATATATATATATATATATATATATATATATATATATATATATATATATATATATATATATATACATATATGCTCTGCTTTAGTCTCTTTTATACGATATAAAGCGAAAGCGTTGTGCATAATTCTTAATTTTCAAAGTTAATAAACCTTCTGAAAAAAAATAACACAGTTTTGTTGTAAATGTGATCTTTAAATAATTGAAAAGCTGCATATAATTTTTTAGCACGTGCCCATGATTCCATCTCGCAAATAATACATTTATCAGTTCTATCATATAACAATTAGAATGCTTCGTTGATAATTGTGTTGATATTGATTCTTGAATAAGCCTAATTTTTCTACACCCCTCAATATTCTCTTTACTTAGACCAGTATTTTATCTTTTTAGATTTTCACTTTAGATTTTAGATTCACACTTCACTTAGTTTTTTTACGCGTATCATTATCATAAAATCCTTGCCCATGTGGCATTTTCAATAAATTTGAAAATTACATTAATCGCATTCAGTAATTCCATTTTATATTGAATTAGTGTTTATTTAAAACTGCTCGAAACTAGGTAAAATATATGGGATCTAAAATTATTTTCATAAAGTTTGTTATAATGTATTTTTGCTTTGTTGGGCTGTTGCATCCAAGCGACAAAACAGAATGTCTCGACACAAAATGGCAGCATCGCGTATTCGACACCAACCTTGTTCAGTACTTTTTAAATTTACGATTTCTTATTTTTTGACAAATTACACATAAATCAGAAAAAGTTTATCAACAGTGATAATATTATGGTGTTAGTTTTCAACAACCTTGTACAAAAGAATCGAGTTTTCTGTACCGTTAATTATGAGTGTGTACAAGACTGCAAGATTTGGGGAATTCAGAATCCAAGAGCAATTCACGAAAGACAATTGCATCCTATGAACTGTTTCGTTTATTGTGAACTACTAGTGCTGGATATTCTCAGACCATATTTTTTTTAAACTGAGAATGGAACTCCTTTGACCATAAACAGTGAACAGAACAGGGTCATGCTAACAAAAATTTTTTAGTTCATTCTTACAAAATACACCAAAAATGTAGCTTTATCAGAATGAAGCCATAATTAGAAGAATAATATACCTTCCGACGAAAATTTTCAATGAACGAATTATTTGTCAAGACGATCCGAAATTCGCTACTCACAACGTTCGTATTACCTGTCACACTGAATTTTTTTATAGAGCCACTTGAAAGCAGGCGCGGATCCAAGGGGGGGGGGGCGGTGGTGGCGATCGCCCCCCCCCCCCCCCAAGAGCTTGGAGTTCAGGAAAATAGACCCGATTTTGCCTCTGATACTATAGTTTATTCAAGAACTAGGGAGAGTTTTTCATTTTTTACCTTTTTTTCTTCGCAAACTACCTGTGTTCTTTAGTCCGGTGTCTTTGGCAAAATCTGTTAGACACATATATTTTCATAGGAATGGGTTAGAAATTTTATAATCAAAAATACTAGTCTATAATAATGGACTATTTGGGTTGGATAGCAATAGATATTTGGATGTGTGAAGTGTTAAAAAGGATTTTAATCCTTATCATAGGCAGAATATTATTTCGGTAATAAACTTAAAATAAAAAGTTGTTGTAATATTATTTTATTTCTTCTGATTTCTTAAGAATTCACATACATTAGAAAATATAGACAATTTTGACATATTTAACACACACAAAAGGATTTTAATCCTTGTCATAGGCATCAGAAGGCGTCAAAAGGAGGTCTATTTTATCACTAAATATTTATGGCATAGAGAATTATTTCAGTAATAAACTTAAAATAAGAAGGTTTTATAATATTATTTTATTTCTTATGATTTTTTAATAATTCACATATATTAGAAAATATAGATAATTTTGACACAAATTACAACTGTAGTTTTATTATTTTTAATTTTGACATAGAAACCGTTTTAGGCATATTCAGACTAAAACGTAGCTTTTTTCCCCCAAAAAGTTTTAAGTTATAATTTAAATACTTACAAAATACCCATTATCAAAAATACAAGAAGTTAAACATATATATAAAAAAAATAAATTCGTCAATATAATATTAAAAATTTTTTGGGGCTATCGGTCATTTTATTATTAATTAAAAACATTTTTGGGATATTTGACGTTTCAGTTTATTTATTTCTTAAACTATCTGTAGAATTACAATTAAACACTAAAAAGGGATTCAAATGTCATTAATTTTTATATGTTACAGAAAATTTAAATAATAAATTGTGTTAACGCTGGTAAACATTACGTTTCTTATTCGTCATCAAAGTCAGTGAAGCTATCTTCGCTCAAATTAATTATAATTGATTCCTCTCTCACCGATCATGAGATCGAGTTTCCACATCTTCTTTTATTCTTTTATTATAAGGATTTTTCGCAATTATCTGCAGTAAGTTTATTCAAAAAAATCTTTCAAAAGTTCAGTTAATTTATTAATTTTGTAAGTTGTGTTATTTCCAGCAACTCTACCTTTTATTTGAGAGAGATATTTCCTTCACCAACGGACATTTTCCGGACGATCTATAAGAACAGATTTCCTATCTGGTTTTTCCCAACAAAAATTAAGTTCTCTGAGCAATTTCCAGGGCTCAGTTCTTTTAATTTCAGGCAAATCCCGATCTTCATTGATTATAGTTAAAATTTTGTCGACGGTTGAGATCTGCTTCTCATAATAAAATGTATGTACAACTCCTTTTATTACAGTTTATATCTCTTCTCCCAACGAGGTTTTTCGTCTGTCTGTGATCGAATATAGCTTGGAATTACTAACAGTTCCAGTCATTTTTTTCTCCGTTAGTGTTCGGTACATGATAGATTTTCGAACTCCTGTTATATTGGAACACATCTCAACAGAGCTTTTAACATTATTATCTAGATATCAATATCTTAAGGCATCATAAACATTCATCGTAATAAGTTTTTCGTTGAGGAAAAAATGCCCTCCATCTTTTGCGTATCTCACTAATCTCAAATAATATATAAAAACAAGCACAAACAAAATCAATCACAAAGGACACACTGTAAGGTGTACTTTACTCACTGACAGAAATTAAATTGAATTGTCAGAAATTTTAGTGTTGCAGTAAATTTATAAAAGCTTATAATATTTAAATATAATTAGATTTACGGCAGTTCTCAGTTATCGGGAGCACTGAAGCAGGTACGTTGGAGGTTTCGGTAACAGTTTTATTACTCTCTCTAGTTCTTGAATAGAGTATAGGAATGTGTATGCTTGCGATCGCCCCTCCCCTTCCCAAGGGCTTTAAGTTCAGGAACATAGAACCGATTCTGCCTTTGATATTAGGAATGTGTATGCTGCTGGCACCCCCCCCCCCCTTTTAACAACTTGTTTTTTTGCGATAACCCCCCCCCCCAGGAGCTTTGAACTCAGGAAAATAGACCCGATTCTGCCTCTTATACGAGGAATGTGGATGTTGATCGCATCTTCCCACCCCCTGTCGGAAACTTGTTTTTTCTTGTGATCGCCCCACCCCTCTCCAACAGCTTCAAATTCAAAAAAATAGCCCCGTTCCTGCCTTTTACACTAGAAGTGGGAATGTTGCTGGTGCCCCCCCCCCCGGGGGACAACTTGCTTTCGTTTGCCATACTGTACTTTTGTGATATCACCGCCCCCCCCCCCCCCCCAAGGAGAGAGGCTGGATCCGCCCCTGCTTAAAAGACTCCCTTAACGTAAATAAACCGAGAAGCAGGAATCAGTATTCGAGGGGAAATGAGCAAAAATTCTAAAAATTGTTATGGAACACACATTAGAAAGGGTCAGAATATATGAGGCTATCTTCATTTAGCTAACTCACTTTGTGTGAAACCCGTGTCAATACAATATTCTTAAATAAAGTTATTAGCTTAATAAATCAATTAACAACTTACACACCACCCTGTAGTTGATAATTTCGCATATTCAAAATTTATTTATATTTCAACAATCGTTTATAGCAATATTGATCGTATAATAAGGTAAATTTTCAGATTTTAAACGAGGCTTTTAAATTACAGCTATTTTATAGTCTACAACATATAAATCTTTCTGAGAATCATAACCAAAGAATTATTAATTTTTAATATTGATAACGTTGTTATTGCAATTGCAAAGTAAGAAATCATGACAGCTCATTATTAACATGTTCTCGCGAATGTCTAATCGTTAGTTGTAATCAATTAACGCGGTGAATACTTTAATTTTACGCTTCAAAGCTCATAACATGCAAGCTTAACAAATCCGTTTAACTATATGCACATTCGGATAAAACATTTACTTAAATATAATATAATATAATATTTGCAGAAAGTGTTAAAACTTTTTTAAAAGAGAGTTAAAATATAAGGAAATTTTACAGTCTCTAAATGCAACTAAATGTTTTGTCGTTCCCTTAAAATCATTAAAAAGTAAGTGGGCTGTTATTTTTTCAGAATTCAACTCTGGTTTTTCTCTCCATACGTGTTTCGACTTCCTCTTGATCACATCAGAGGCCTCCTATTTTCTAAAGAAATTTCTATATAACATTATGCTACTGTTGAAGATTTCCAGCCATTTGCGAGAATCACCAGTGTGTCTTGTAGTAAACAACTCGAAAAAACTTTTTATGGGAGTTATAGCACAGGACATCACACAGTAAAATGCTCTACAGACCTTTTTTTCTCTTACAAGTTTCAATTTTATGTGACCTTCTCAAAGAAATACGTTAATTGAAGGCGTGATAAACAATTGTTGGCAAATGGTTAGTTCTGGTTAGTTGACATTTTTAAAAATAGTTACAGAGAAACATACATGTATCTGCATTGACAATTATTTCATCCCTACTGGAACTGCCTGAATTTGCACATTACGCCAAGTCTTGTAATAATGGCAGTTTTACTTGATGATTTTTTTTATTTTACATTAAATTTTTATGAAATAAGTACAGGGTGAGTCAACGATTGGATGAAGTAGGTTTATGCCTTTTCGGTGAAATCAACTAAGAAACTATATTTATTGTTTGATACAGTTTATTTTTACTCAGATTTTAAAAATATTTAGGACTCTACAGGGTGAGCCAAAAAACTAGGACAGCATAAAGTTGTATTTTTTTAAATAGAACACCCTATATACGAATCGTATTTTCGATTTAGCTTATAATTTTAAATTTTTTTTATTAAGGGTTTACTATAACAAAACTTTATAGTTTCTGAGATAATTAAGCTTAAAGACAAAAAGTCACATTTTCAAGCATCAATTCAATCCTAAATAACGTTTTCAGTTTTGTGACAAATATATTTAAATTTGGAATTTAGCAAGGCCAAGGACAAGTTAACATAATTTTTACCTAATATTTGCAATAAAAGCTACAGGGTGTTGAACACATCGGCTCAAATTTGAACAAGTTTAAATGAATAAATATCTTTTTTTTTAAATGGTACACCCTGTGTATTTTCATGTTATTTAATAGAGTAATAAAAACCCTAAAAGTTTTGTTCAATATATCCTATACCTATTTATAATAGTTTTTGAGATATTTCAGTTTTTCTTATTTTCCATACTTTTTTACAGAAATAGTCTTCATTATCATAGTAGCCATGGCAAAAACAATGTAAAAGAACATTTTTCTGTGTGTTAAATTTATAACCGCAATCGCCTCTTTTGGTTTTTATGTAGTGTAGTTCGGTTTTTTTTGCATTCATCTTATATTGTAAAATGAATTTTCCAAAGAATGAGTTAATAGATATGATTTATACAATAGGAGAGGCTCAAAAAAGTTGCCTTCTTGCTCAAAGAATTTACAAAATGAAATATCCTGATCGACGCCAGCCTAATACCCATACTTTTCAAAACTTAATGCAAAGATTTGATTCTTCTGGTACTGTTGATTATCCAAAACGTAAAGTGGTTAACAAACCAGTAACTAATGAAGAAAAAGAACTACAAGTATTGTTAAATGTTCAGGAAAATCCTTATATTGGTAGCGTCAGTTAGCAGCATTATGTGAAACATCACAATCCACCGCTAATCGTACTACCAAGAAATATAGGTATCATCCATATCACATGGAATTACACCAAGAATTGCATGGACAGGATTTTGAAAGTCGTGTAAACTTTTGTCGTACCATAAATGCGAAGATTCAATAAATCCAAATTTATTATGCAAGGTAATGTTTAGTGATGAAGCTACTTTTAGAAGTAACGGTGCCGTAAATAGACGCAACATGCATTATTATGCCACAAAAAACCCATTTTGGATTAGAGAGGTGCAACATCAAAACCACTGGTCATTAAATGTTTGGTGTGGTATTCATCATAATCGAATTATTGGACCCCACTTTTTTAATAAACCACTAAATGGCCATAGTTACCTGAACTTTCTACAAGAAGAACTACCCCAACTGCTTCAAGGTCTCGATAGGGATGAGCTCGACAGTATGTGGTTCCAGCACGATGGTGCGCCTCCGCATTACCATCGTGAAGTTCGTGCGTTTTTGGACCAACGATATTCGCAAAAATGGATTGGACGTGGGGGTTTCATTGAGTGGCCACCAAGGTCTTGCGACATCACCCCATTAGATTTCTTCCTATGGGGTTATATTAAAAATAAGGTGTATGTTAATCCACCAACAACTGTGGAAGATATGCGAAACAGGATTAGGGATACCTGTAGAACAATAACGCCACTAATTTTGTCCAGGGTCCGAGAAAATCTGCAAAAAAGACTAAATTTGTGCATTGCACAAGAGGGTCGTTTATTTGAACACTTATTAAAAAGAAATAATTAATCTCAGTATTTAATAGGTATTTTTTTTGTTTCAATTTAGTATAAAAGTAAATATGTATTTGCCTTGTCGTTATTGTTGTGTTAATTTTTTCACATTATGTTTAATTAAACTATTGCCGTTGTAATATAACGAATAATGTATTTCATCATATTTAACCACATTCTGTTTGTTTCTGTAGTTTCTTTTTATTATTTTACATGGCTACTATGATAATGAAGACTATTTCTGTAAAAAAGTATGGAAAATAAGAAAAACTGAAATATCTCAAAAACTATTATAAATAGGTATAGGATATATTGAACAAAACTTTTAGGGTTTTTATTACTCTATTAAACAGCATGAAAATATACAGGGTGTACCATTTAAAAAAAAAGATATTTATTCATTTAAACTTGTTCGAATTTGAGCCGATGTGTTCAACACCCTGTAGCTTTTATTGCAAATATTAGGTAAAAATTATGTTAACTTATCCTTGGCCTTGCTAAGTTCCAAATTTGAATATATTTGTCACAAAATTGAAAACGTTATTTAGGATTGAATTGATGCTTGAAAATGTGATTTTTTTTCTTTAAACTTAATTATCTCAGAAACTATAAAGTTTTGTTATAGTAAACCCTTAATAAAAAAGATTTAAAATTATAAGCTAAATCGAAAATACGATTCGTATATAGGGTGTTCTATTTAAAAAAATACAACTTTATGCTGTCCTAGTTTTTTGGATCTCCCTGTAGAGTCCTAAATATTTTTAAAATCTGCGTAAAAATAAACTGTATCAAACAATAAATATAGTTTCTTTGTTAATTTCACCGAAAAGGCACAAACTTACTTCATCCAATCGTTGACTCACCCGGTACTGTGACTCGCTGATTACCATTATCGAAGGTGGATTCCTGAAAAATAATCAGGTAAAAATTTTTTGTAAAATATTTTCGTATTCGCCTGCTGATTATAAGCAGAAAGTGTCTATTAAGGTTTTTTCGTCGAACGCATAGTTTTTAAACATTTGAAAAATTACATTTTTGCCAATTTTTAACTTGTATAACTTTTGATTCAATTAATATTTTCAAATTCTGCGTCCAGCAATGAATAGTTCAAGTCAAGAACTACAGGCTAGGATTAATCCTAGTACGAAAATGTAATATTTTAATTGCTTCTTACCGCTATGAATAAATAGTATTTCATCAATTATAAAGTACGCGAAGCAGTGTATGAAGAAGAGTGGAAGTCTACTTAGCTCACCTAGTGTCCATAATTCAATATAAATTTCACTAATCGTTACATTAATACTTTAAACACATTTTAATATATCTATATATATATATATATATATATATATATATATATATATATATATATATATATATATTTATATATATATATATATATATATATATATATATATATATATATATATATATATATTGTCATTTGTTAATTATAGGCATCTAATAAAACCAAAAAAACAAAACATAAATCATATTGAACTTCAGTTATTTTACCTATGTTTAAAAGCAAGCGAGCTGATGTCTGTTCTGCATAATGATTACAATACCTGTTTAAAATATGGCATAATTAATAAAATACAATATCGTACTGTGGTAAGTATATTGTACTCATTTTATTAATAGCACGTCAGTTAGACAGCATTTTTGGGCTGAGATTCAGCGATTAGAACAATTATGATCGCAGTAATGTATTCACGAGCTAATAATTAATCAGGTTGCAACTTGTTAATGACCTCACTGCCTGTCCTTCCGTTCGCACGCACTGCACAGTTTTATCTCCGAAATGGATAACTTATTGAGGTTAACAATAAAAATCTTGAGAATATAGGTATTAAAAAAAATTGAATTTTGCATGGAAATAAGTAAAAATGCCTCAGAATATGCTAGATAGTTGTTCGACTCAACCTCAGTGCATTAGAACTACGTCTAGTTAATGTTCCTGCTCGTACACGCTGAATATTCTGAGCTGAAAATGGCAAGGGTAGTCTACCGGTACGAACAAGTCAGCCACAGAATCCTAAGAAAACGAGTAATTGGTAGTGCTTCACCAATACCAAGACAACGCAAAGATAACCCTGATTTAATAAGTTACCGTTTTCCTTCCTTGGGTCATTAAAAGACAAAGAGGGAGTTTATTTTCTGCAAATTCCTCTCTGTTTTTTTTCTCTATACGCGTTTCGATCACTTAATGGTTTCGTCACTAAAGCTATTTGTATAGAGACATTTTTATTTGAAATCGAATCATATAAATGTTTTTGAATAGCGGTTAACGAAAAACAATCAATAGGGGAGGTCTTACTTGGAGACTCAAGGTAAAAGATTTTTCAGGAAGATATTTAATCATATTTATTTTAGGCATTTATTCTGATTCAACTAAAAACGGCTTCAGTGCTTTAGAAATCAAAATAAACTAAAAATAATAATAAATAAAACTTAAGTTCAATATTTTTAAGGTGACACTCTTCTGTTTAAGATAACATACTAATCGTTATCTGGGCTTAGTTAAAAAAAAACTGCCTTATTCTGTCCGGTACACCAGCGCAAAATGTGTGCCACCATTTGAAACAAGACTGGTAGTGAACCCAGTATTTTCCTACTTTTGATTTACTTTATAGTTTATTAGAGTAAGTTTACGCAGAGTCGTCTTCTTTCCAATTGAAAAAAAAATTAGGCTCATTCTCATTGTTTTCTAAAATAAATCTTTTAACTTGTGCCGTGAGGCTTTTGTGGTTTGCTTTTCTCTTCTTTCGGGTTTTCACTATGTTTATTCTTTTATATACTGTGTAAGAAATCTCTGGTAAGGATAAAATTTCATGAATCATGTCTTGCATCCTAGACTAAAGATCTAGAATGGCCGTGAGGATTATATACTAGGATAGCTAATGAATATCCTAGGATATCAAGAATATATTGAAGCAATATTGGAATTGATATATTTTCTGGAGTCATATGTTGATCAGGTGGTCTTAAGGATTCGTCCACGTTGACGTTAATATCGACATGGACGTCATTTTCGGTAACCTCGCTTGACAAGGAAACATTATAGGGAAATATATGGGAGTTTAGTAGATAAATAACAGTTTTTTCAAAACCACTGGTAATATTTGCGACTGAAGCAAGATTTTCTTAGGATTTTCCGAAAACACTACGGGCTTGATAGAGACACGTCTAGTGGTGGTACGGAGGTAGTCACATAAGAAAGTTACATTGTTAATTTGAACAGACTCTACTCGCCGACAAAGAACGAAATCACCTTGTTTTCAAGATTGCAGCAAACTGACTGAATAAAGTGTCTTTACTATCTGAGAAACGGTTCCCCAATCATCTAACCACTTTCATAATAAAGCTCTTAAGTCCCTGCAGGTGCTCTATCGAAGTACTCAGCCTTATGAGTTTTCCGTAGAAAATTAAAGCTTATTGGCTAGTTTAGTCCATGTTGAAAATCTTTTGGGGTGGTATATATTCGTTGGCAATTATGCAATTATCGTTTCCAAGAGTGCTTAGAATTTCATTACTTGGAGTTTGTTAAAAGCTCTTTCTCTTGCTGCTGATGTTGGTTCAGGTAACCTTAAATTTCAGGTCCTAAACACAATCAATCCTAACCCGTCATTTGAGCAGACTTGTCAAATCTGTATTCCAGTCCAGTTTATCTGTGAACTGGTACGCCAGCTTTTTCACTTCGGTGATGGTCAAACCAAAAAAGTTTTGTTTAAACTCCAAAATAATCTGACGAATTTGCTGTTCCAACTATGAATAAGGGATCCCTTTCACTAGAGCAGGTGTTCCAGTCCTATTTCCTTTAGGAACCTTAGAATGTTGGACGGCTTTAAAGTGGATAATTCCCCTTTTTGGATAAGATAACAAAATAAAAAAATTTGGCACAGTGCTCATATGAATGCTAGCTAGGCGCTATGGGAGCTGTCGACTGGCAATGTATGTATGATATTTTGTCTGGTATGTCATTTTATGCAGATCTCCGCTATTATTATCAAGATCAATATTATGGAACCTTTTTCTCAGTTTTCTCTAGGGTTCCTAGAAGTTAGCTTGTATCGACCATTTTCTGGGGTTAAGTATACAATACAGTAAGGTAGTCTTGGTATACTAGTGAAGCATTAGTAATTAAGTTATGTGTCATGTTAGCTGGAGTAAATGTCAGATTGTTGCCTTCGAGTGCATTTCTTAGTCGAAATAACTGACCGATGATTTTCAAAATAAAATTTCACAAGTTCGATTCACTGCTTATTAGTGAGCAAAATGAATTTTAAATATTTTTTTAATCTGAAAAGAAAATGAAAAATAAATCAGTTATGAGAAAAATTATCGTTTTTTAATGATGCATTACTTTTTAATGTCAGTTAAAATAAAGGCTCAGATAAATATCTAAAGTGCAAAAATTTGTCGTGAATCCCTCGATTTATATAAAATCTTGGCATCAATTTGTAATATTTCGTATAATTTTTATACTGGCAGGAAATCGTTTTTTCTAAATGAAAATAATTAGGTTAAAATAATGTTCTTGATAACAATTTAATTATTTGTAGTAATATAGGTTGTCTACTTCGCGAAGTAAATTATATTTGACTAGATATTAGTTTAACTCAAGTCAATTTAAATTTTACAATACAAACACCATAAATTATCTTACGCTGACACACTACATAATGTATATCATTATAAAATTAATGGTGCCAAAATTCACACCGTATCCTCCTCACCCACGCCTAGTAGGTATACGACTTAATTTTAGAACGACTCATTTTAATCAGGGACGTGCGTCTCATTAATATGAAGCGCCAGACAGGCTTCTTTGTCTTGAATCCGTTTTATTTGGAAACTTAGTTCTCGTAAAAAGTCGGAAAGATTTCAAAAGAGCGTCTGAATAGGAATACTTTGGTCAGGTCGCATAGTAGGACCCGTGAGGCTTGAAATGTGTGTCCCTGTCCGTATAGGTATTATAGGTCAGTCTGGATAAAAAAAAAAGCGGCAAAAATTTATTGCAGATATTTGAATATTTTAAGACTTAGGGGAGGTCAAAAAAAAGATAAAAACATAAAAAAGTACAGCCAGGTTGGCTTTTTTTTATAAACAATGTTTAAAGTTGGAAAATTCGGTTTTTCGTCCGTACAATTTTCCGGTTATATTTTTGATAAAACTTTAGATGAAAGTTATAGATACTGAAAAGACCTTTAATTTTATTATTTTAACGTCAACATCAATAAATAATTTACCGAGATAATGGTAAAAAACGTTCTTTCTTGCACTATTTTATAAATGTTAATAACTTTTACAATAATACCCAAAAATGACTTATAGACCCTGGATAATGAGCTTACCATGGGGCTTTATAACCGGGCTAAAGTTGGGCCAAATCGGTTTAATAGTTTACGGAATGATGTCAATTATTTATCCAAAATACCTAAAGTTTAAACAATTGTTGAGCAGAAGATAACGCTTCAACAGATATTTTGAAAAGTAAAATGAATTCTTTAATAGTCAAACTACAAGGAAAGATGAAATATGATCCATATATATATATACAATGCCTTCATTTCAAAACGAACCATCCTTAATAACTTTGTTAAATAGAAAAATTTAAAAAAAAGAAAAAACACGTCAATTTAGATATACAGGGGGAAGTTTAATTTTGCATTTGTTAAAAGTCTGTCAATCACCTCCTCACCTCCAGCTAACCTCACTTTGATATGTCAAATAGGAACCCCCACCTTGTGACACATCATTGTAAGCAGCATAAAATTGTCTATCCAACCGTATAAAAAAAATTAAATCGGTTGACGTACAAGCGAACAGTGTGCAAAAATGTCTTGTAATAATGCATAATATATCGGCCTCGAACTTTAGTATGTCAAATGATTACCCTATAGTGTGATACATCATTTTAAAGGGCATACTATCTCCTATTTAGCCAATAAAAAAAAACAAAATCTGTTGATGTACAAGCGAATAGCAAGAAAAGATGTGTGGTAATAATAGACACCTTATCACATTAAACTTTATTATGTCAAATGGCTACTTCATAGAGTAAAATATTATTTTAAATTTAAAATAAATATTTTTTTTAAATAATAAACAGTTAAAATATTTGCGAGAAAAAAAACTAAGCCTGTTTTAAAATTCATCGCAAAATTCATTGCAGTCTAATCAATCTAGTGTATTTATTTCAATGATATTTTTTGCGGTACCTGATAGGTACAAAAAATCACTGCAATAAATAAAATTTTTAAGATCTTTAAACACCAGTTGTTTATTATTGTTAAAATTGTCATTGTGACGCCTAGTTGAAACGTGAATATAAATGGTGTATACGCTAGCCGAAAGAATAGAAATAATTTTTCTCTATGGAGCTGAAGATCGGTGCGCTCGTAGAACCGCCAGAGCATTTAACGAGAGGCATCAAGACAAAAACGTGGGCCATAAATATGTACTCGAATTGGTACGAAAGTTTGAAGAAACGGGATCCGTTTGTAATAAAAAATCTATTGAGAAAAGGGTTGTAGATGAAGCATGCCAAATCGAGGTACTAGGACAGTTTGCAATAGATCCAACTTTATCCATCTCAAAGGTCGCAGATTTAACCAACATTTCTGCTGGCTCTGTGCATAAAGTTTTAAAACAAAATAAGTTTTTTCCCTACAAAATTCAAATTCTTCAAGAACTCGGAGAAGACGATTTTGATAGGAGAATTCAATTTTGCGAATTAATGTGCCAACGAATTGACGAGGACCCCCATTTACCTAAGAATATCTGCTTTAGTGATGAATCAACTTTTTTTCTAAATGGACTGGTTAACAGACATAACTGCAGATACTGGGATAATGAAAATCCGCACCTTTTCCGAGAAGGACATACTCAATATCCCGAAAAAATTAACGTGTGGGCAGGAATTTATGGCAATGAAATCATCGGGCCATTTTTTTTGGAAGATAATTTAACTGGGCAAATTTATTTAAACCTTTTAGAAAACACAATATACCCTGCCATTGTGCAATCTTTAGAAAATCAAGTGGATGAAAATGCTGTTATGGTACTAAATGAAAATAATTTGCATTTCCAGCAAGATGGAGCTCCCCCGCACTACGCTTTGGCAATTCGAGAGTGGCTTGATGAACATTTTCCAGGGACGTGGATTGGCAGACGTGGTGCAATTGAATGGCCAGCACGGTCTCCAGACCTAACCCCTCTAGACTTTTTTCTTTGGGGGTATTTAAAAAGCAAGGTTTATAAAACCCCACCTGAAAATATTGACGATTTAAAAGATCGAATTGTTCGGGAATGTAGAGGAATTAGCAGAGAAACCCTTGCCAATGTTCGTGGGGAATTTCAAAATAGGCTTTTTTATTGTCTCGCTAATAACGGCGCACATTTTGAACATTTAATAAAATAATTTTCTTCAACTGAATAAACTGCTTATATTTAACACACATTTTTGCATCCTAATTGCCTATAACGTCTATTAACTTAATTTTTTTTTGACATCGTTGGATAGCAGATCGTACGTCCTTTAAAATGATGTATCACACTATAGGGTAATCATTTGACATACCAAAGTTCGAGGCCGATATATTATGCATTATTACAAGACATTTTTGCACACTATTCGCTTGTACGTCAACCGATTTAATTTTTTTTATACGGTTGGATAGACAATTTTATGCTGCTTACAATGATGTGTCACAAGGTGCGGGTTCCCATTTGACATATCAAAGTGAGGTTAGCTGGAGGTGAGGAGGTGATTGACAGACTTTTAACAAATGCAAAATTAAACTTCCCCCTGTATATCTAAATTGACGTGTTTTTTCTTTTTTTTAAATTTTTCTATTTAACAAAGTTATTAAGGATGGTTCGTTTTGAAATGAAGGCACTGTATATATATATATATATATATATATATATATATATATATATATATATATATATATATATATATATATATATTAAAACTGTTATTCAAAATGTCGTTTCAAAAGGTGTTATATTTTTTGCTCAGAATTAGAATAATTTTGTCATTTTTTAAGATACACTCTTGTGAGTAGGTGGATTGAAAAGCTGGTTGAAAAACCTACATTTTGATTAAACTAAAGTATCTATAACTTTCATCTAAACAACTTTTCTCTAAAATGTAAATGGAAAATTCTATTGGCAAAAAAACGAATTTTCCAACTTTGAACATTGTTTATAATAAAATTTTTATTAAAAAATTGCACCGACCTCTAAGAGTGCCCTAAAAAATGAAAAACAACTCTAAATTTATATATGAAATAAAAATTTTTGAAGTCGGCGCCAAACTAACACCTGACCAAATGTGATTCGCATAAACAGATTAAAAATACTTTATTTGTAATTGCTTTCTTACCATAATTTCTATATATTAATATATACGATATCCATAAATTCTTTGAACTCAGTGCTAATCGAAATTAGTCTACCTCGCAATGACTCCAAAGTGGCAAAAAAGTACCCATTTTATCCAAAAATGAACCACTAAAAATTCTTTGATTCTCAGAATTCTCCAAAAACCAATGAAATTTTGTCAAAAAAGTCTGTCATAGTAAATACACTATCTCAAATTTCAAATTAGTTTTAGATTGGTAATATAGGCTCCAAAACCAATATCGATATCTAAAGAACTTGAGACGTTTGTATACGACCCAAGAACCCTGCAATATCGATTTTAGACAACATTGGAAAATGCAAAATTTTCAGTCCCTTATATTGTATTTTATCAGCCTAATAGCTGTAAAAATTTACCCTCGTATTCGTAATACACGACCCCGAAGCCCCCTTAATACCAAATCTGAAAACATGCGAATAAGGTAAAATTTTCAACCCACCTTATTAGATCCGCCATATTTAATTTCAAAAAAATAATGTTAACGTCTTAATCTAATCTAAATCTAAACCCTTCAAAGCAGGGGATGAGTTGCGCCCGCATCAACCAAATGGAAATTGGAACCCGATCAAATTCATTGAAAACTCAGTATATTGTAGGGCAAGATGTCCTGATCAAAAGTTCTTATGGGCACAAAGTCCAGTTAATAGTTTTCGAGATATAGAGGGATGAGTTGCGCCCTATCCACCATTTACATACCAAGGTGTAAGGGTCAATTTTTTCTATCTATCTCTTTTTCTCTCTCTTGTTCTTGATGTTGCGCATATCCTAAAAACAATATAACGTTAGCAACATGTGCACATGTACAAATAGTATGAGCACCAGATTTGCATAAACAATAAAAACCCCGGATGTGACTTTCAACTTGACCTTCTTCAAACTCTATTTGTTCATTTTCTTCATCATTTGAAATATAAGCTATCCAGAGCTGATATTTAGTAGTATTACGAAACTGCGAAAAAGCATGAACTCTCAAGAAACCAGACACTGACAATCTATTTTTATCTCTTAACATTTCCAGCTGGAACTCCTCTTCAGTTTCTCGACGCAATTTATCTTGCACATATGAAGGAGCCAACTTCACTTGATATATGCCAATTGTTAGGCCTTTAATCTGCTCAATTGTTAAAATATGGAAGTCCTGTACTTGTCCAGCAGGTAAAGAAACCCATCTTTGTGCATTTTTTATATGAAGATTCTCAGCTTCTACACGAGTCTGTACGACATTTGATTCTCTACTACGATCAAGTAGTCGTTGAGCAATTTCAGCATTGGCTCTTTTCATCAAAATGAGAGGGCGATATTTATCTATAATTGTACCAGCTGTTCCAATATATGGAATTTGATGATGGTGATTTAGACGATGGCATTTAGGGCAGGGATAAAGATAAAGCAGTTTTGACCATATCTCACCTAGATTCTTGACCAAAAGTCGTGGTCAAGATATTTGGTCACAGTCACTAAATTCTAACCTTTTGATGATTAAAAATAACATGAATAAGAAAACTGCCAAAAAAGAGGTTAAAAACGGACTTTTGCGTTCAAAACATCATTCAAACTACAAGCTTCACCTTGACCATTGCCCTCAAGGTCACCTAAGGTTCAAATATTTCGAAAATCGAAAATTATCTCAGAAAAAAACGTTTTTATCTTTTAAATCTACTTCTTAAAAAAAGTTTTTCCATAAAAAATGACATCTTGACAATGTTTGATCTTGACCCTTGATTATCCTAAACCTATCGACCGAAGTATTTTTTTATGATTATGCGATTTCAATATTTCGTATATATATTGTACACTTACATTTGTTTAAGTTAGCCAAACAAGTTCACAAGATAGGGAGAGATAGAGAAAAGGAGATATATAGAGAAAATTAACCCTTACGCCTTGCCTATGTAAATGGTGGATCAAAAACTATTAACTTCTAGACACTGTGCTTACAGAAACTTTTGATCGGGACTTCTAGACATAAAACATACCGAATTTTCAACGAATTTGACCGGGATCCAATTTCCATTTGGTTGGTGCGAGCGCAACTCATCACTCTGTATCTCGAAAACTACTGACTTTTGGACTTTGTACCCATAGGAACTTCTGATCAGGACATCTAGACCTACAATATACTGAATTTTCAACGAATTTGACCGGGATCCAATTTCCATTTGATTGGTGCGGGGTCCTTTCTCTAAAACTATGAAAATTATCCAGAAAGCCTCAAACTTATTTTTATGGTTTCGTAGTTTCTAGAAATTTTATCGTTCGTCCTTCTATATCTAAATAGCCTTGAACCTGTGGCATTATTGCTTTTTCCACTTCATTTTTTCAGGCAAATACAACAATCAAATGTTTCTTTGTTAAAAATTTGATGGCAATGTGTTGTTACAGTTCCACTAAACTCATTTTTTCTTGCAATCCACTTCACTAAACCTAAAATAATGAACGAATTGAAATTATCACTGTTAAATATTACTAGGAAATGCAGAATTAGTTGTTTTTATCATAGCTAGGTACAGGGTGAGTCAACGATTGGATGAAGTAGGTTTGTGCCTTTTCGGTGAAATTTACAAAGAAACTATATTTATTGTTTGATACAGTTTATTTTTACGCAGATTTTAAAAATATTTAGGACTCTACAGGGTGAGCCAAAAAACTAGGACAGCATAAAGTTGTATTTTTTTAAATAGAACACCCTATATACGAATCGTATTTTCGATTTAGCTTATAATTTTAAATCTTTTTTATTAAGGGTTTGCTATAACAAAACTTTATAGTTTCTGAGATAATTAAGTTTAAAGAAAAAAAGTCACATTTTCAAGCATCAATTCAATCCTAAATAACGTTTTCAATTTTGTGACAAATATATTCAAATTTGGAATTTAGCAAGGCCAAGGACAAGTTAACATAATTTTTACCTAATATTTGCAATAAAAGCTACAGGGTGTTGAACACAACGGCTCAAATTTGAACAAGTTTAAATGAATAAATATCTTTTTTTTAACTGGTACACCCTGTATATTTTCATTTTATTTAATAGAGTAATAAAAACCCTAAAAGTTTTGTTCAATATATCCTATACCTATTTATAATAGTTTTTGAGACATTTCAGTTTTTCTTATTTTCCATACTTTTTTACAGAAATAGTCTTCATTATCATAGTAGCCATGTAAAATAATAAAAAGAAACTACAGAAACAAACAGAATGTGGTTAAATATGATGAAATACATTATTCGTTATATTACAACGGCAATAGTTTAATTAAACATAATGTGAAAAAATTAACACAACAATAACGACAAGGCAAATACATATTTACTTTTATACTAAATTGAAACAAAAAAATTACCTATTAAATACTGAGATTAATTATTTCTTTTTAAAAAGTGTTCGAATAAACGACCCTCTTGTGCAATGCACAAATTTAGTCTTTTTTGCGGATTTTCTCGGACAAAATTAGTGGCGTTATTGTTCTACAGTTATCCCTAATCCTGTTTCGCATATCTTCCCCTATTGTTGGTGGATTAACATACACCTTATTTTTAATATAACCCCATAGGAAGAAATCTAATGGGGTGATGTCGCAAGACCTTGATGGCCACTCAATGAAACCCCCACGTCCAATCCATTTTTGCGGATATCATTGGTCCAAAAACGCACGAACTTCACGATTGTAATGCGGAGGCGCACCATCATGCTGGAACCACATACTGTCGAGCTCATCCCTATCGAGACCTTGAAGCAGTTGGGGTAGTTCTTCTTGTAGAAAGTTCAGATAACTATGGCCATTTAGTGGTTCATTAAAAAAGTGGGGTCCAATAATTCGATTATGATGAATACCACACCAAACATTTAATGACCAGTGGTTTTGATGTTGCACCTCTCTAATCCAAAATGGGTTTTCTGTGGCATAATAATGCATGTTGCGTCTATTTACGGCACCATTACTTCTAAAAGTAGCTTCATCACTAAACATTACCTTGCATAATAGATTTGGATTTAATTGAATCTTCGCATTTATTGTACGACAAAAGTTTACACGACTTTCAAAATCCTGTCCATGCAATTCTTGGTGTAATTCCATGTGATATGGATGATACCTATATTTCTTGGTAGTACGATTAGCGGTGGATTGTGATGTTTCACATAATGCTGCTAACTGACGGCTACCAATATAAGGATTTTCCTGAACATTTAACAATACTTGTAGTTCTTTTTCTTCATTAGTTACTGGTTTGTTGACCACTTTACGTTTTGGATAATCAACAGTACCAAAAGAATCAAATCTTTGCATTAAGTTTTGAAAAGTATGGGTATTAGGCTGGCGTCGATCAGGATACTTCATTTTGTAAATTCTTTGAGCAAGAAGGCAATTTTTTTGAGCCTCTCCTATTGTATAAATCATATCTATTAACTCATTCTTTGGAAAATTCATTTTACAATATAAGATGAATGTAAAAAAAACCAAACTACACTACATAAAAACCAAAAGAAGCGATTGCGGTTATAAATTTGACACACAGAAAAATGGTCTTTTACATTGTTTTTGCCATGGCTACTATGATAATGAAGACTATTTCTGTAAAAAAGTATGGAAAATAAGAAAAACTGAAATATCTCAAAAACTATTATAAATAGGTATAGGATATATTGAACAAAACTTTTAGGGTTTTTATTACTCTATTAAATAACATGAAAATATACAGGGTGTACCATTTAAAAAAAAAGAGATTTATTCATTTAAACTTGTTCAAATTTGAGCCGATGTGTTCAACACCCTGTAGCTTTTATTGCAAATATTAGATAAAAATTATGTTAACTTATCCTTGGCCTTGCTAAATTCCAAATTTGAATATATTTGTCACAAAAGTGAAAACGTTATTTAGGATTGAATTGATGCTTGAAAATGTGACTTTTTTTCTTTAAACTTAATTATCTCAGAAACTATAAAGTTTTGTTATAGTAAACCCTTAATAAAAAAGATTTAAAATTATAAGCTAAATCGAAAATACGATTCGTATATAGGGTGTTCTATTTAAAAAAATACAACTTTATGCTGTCCTAGTTTTTTGGCTCACCCTGTAGAGTCCTAAATATTTTTAAAATCTGCGTAAAAATAAACTGTATCAAACAATAAATATAGTTTCTTTGTTAATTTCACCGAAAAGGAACAAACCTACTTCATCCAATCGTTGACTCACCCGGTACATCTTTTTTTGCTAATTCTCGTAATATAGATAAATAATATGACTATGACTCTCTTTTGAACTGAAAATTCAAAATTTTCTGAATAAAATTTAAGGAAAATATGGAAACCTCGAAACAGTAAAAGAAATATAAAGTCACTAAAAATAGAACAGAATTGCTTAGTTTTATGCCATTTGAAAATATTAATAAAATTTTATACTTCCGGAGATATCGAGGACAAATTTTCTTGTTTCGTTTTTATTATTTTTTTCCCGAGTTTTAAATTTGTTTATAAATCGGATATCTAACATGTTCGCTGGATCTTTTTTATAAATCATAGTTTCGAAATTACGATTCTTTTATCTTATAGGGGGCTGTTCTTTATCTCTTCTTCCCTTCACTTAACTGCGTTAGGAATTGTTCGTCATCAAAATCATATAATATTTTTTTTTGTTGAAAAAGTCATCGGGGACTAATTTTGAAAATAGAGTGGAGGAAGTATAATAAAGAAATAAACATTTCTAATATCAGTGTTGCTTTATTATAGTAGCTGTAAAAGTAATATTATTGAAGTCCCGAAAATTATTTAAAATAAATTCCATTTGAAAATAAAAATAATTTAATAACTATTTTATATTGCTATTAATTTAATATTTATAGGTGAATCGATGTTTTCCATTTCATTTTTTTATTTCCTTTAAGCTATGAGTACTGACATTTAATGGTGACTTCAAAAAGTAGAACTTAATAAGTAAATCTACAATTACATTGGACAACATGCAAAATATATCTAAAATAAAATCGACTAAATCTTACCATTTTTGATGTGCTAAAACTGAAACTAAACTTATCTTTTTAATATTAGTTCCAGTTTTATAGACACATGATGTCAAGTCTCCCTATGTATTAATAATGTAATCGCAAGAATGCACGTGGTATATTTATATTATTATAACAATAGAAGGGTGCGACGTTGCCAAATCTGCGTTTTCCCCTAACTTAAGGAAATTTTGTACAACTTGGCAACACCGAAGTTGGATCTCCAGAGATGACTATCCTATATACGAAATCCCAACCCCCTAGGGCTTAAAATAAGGGAGATAGTCATTTAAACCCATATAAATCGACTTTTAAGTCTGCTTTGTACTGAACAGCCCGTATATACCAACAAATAACAAAGATTACTATTGCGAATATTATGAAATTGAATATACAATTATCAAATATTCGATTTGCTGCAATACCTCGTGTTGTGCAAGGCGCAGGTATATCCAAGAAGAAAAAGTCGGTTATCAACTATCCAAATATACCATCTGGCATGAAACATGTGCACTTCCTATTCCAGAACCCCCAGAAACATTCACTTACGAATCAGATAATAAAAATATAACGATTTTTCAAGAAGAAGATATGCCATCATTATCAAGAGATCCTGATTTCACACCCAGCACGTTATACCATCAACCGCACAAAATAATCCAATCAGAGCTAAATGACCTTGTGGGAGATTTAGAACTTCCAAAAAGTAAAGCAGCGTTACTAGGATCAAGATTGCAGCAGTGGAACTTATTAAAAGACGATGTTTCAGTATATGTTTTTTGGAAACGTCATAAAAACCTAACACTATTTTTTACCATGGAAAGGAACTTGGCTTTCTGCAATAACATTAGCGATTTATTGGCTACTTTAAATGTAAACTACAAGCCAGAAGAATGGATATTGTTTATAGACAGTTTAACATTGAGTTTAAAAGCAGTACTATTGCATGTGGGAAATATTTTATCGTCTGTTCCTGTTGGATATGCAGTTTACATGAAAGAATCTTACGACAATATGAAGTACCTATTGATAAGTAACGGGTGTTTTTTATAGAGGTATAAAACTTTAAGTTGGCAACACTTTTTTTACTGGCGGCCATTTTGTCAGCTGTCAAGTGATTTATGTATAGTTTGGTTTGGCATTTCAACATGAATAGACTGACGCCTGAACAACGCTTCCAAATTGTGCAAATTTATTTTGAAAATCATGGTTCTGTTCGAAATACGTATCACGCACTACGTCCATTTTACGGTCAACATATTCATCCATCAGAGCAATTAATTCGATTAACTATGAAACGTTTTCGCACTACGTTAACTCTAAATGATAATACGCATCCACAGAGACGTCGTACAGTGCGTACAGAAGAAGTCATTGCTGCTGTAGGGCGTAGCGTAGAGGAAGACCCGAATCAGACTATCCGCCATCGTGCACAGGAATTGGATATGTGTCCATTCACTTTATGGAAGATTTTGCGGAAAGATCTTGGTTTGCGTGCTTACAAAATCCAACTCGTCCAAGAATTGAAGTCACACGATCACCTAGCAAGGCGTAGATTCGGTGAATGGGCCCAAAACAAGATTGCCGTTGATCCCGATTTTCATAAGCGAATTTTGTTTAGCGATGAAGCTCACTTTTGTTTGAATGGATACGTCAGTAAACAAAACTGCCGTATTTGGAGTGATGATAGTCCTCAAGTATATGTTGAGACACCGTTACATCCAGAAAAACTGACTGTTTGGTGTGCTTTATGGGCTGGTGGAATCATTGGTCCGTACTTCTTTAAAAACGATGCTGGTCAGAACGTTACAGTCAATGGTGACGGCTATAGAGCCATGATTACTGACTTTTTCGTTCATTAATTGAACAACCATGATGTGCAGGAGCTGTGGTTTCAACAAGACGGCGCAACATGTCACAGCTCGTGCCACAATTGATTTATTGAAGGAAACGTTTGGTAACCGCATAGTTTCACTTTTCGGACCCGTGAATTGGCCTTCAAGATCGTGCGACTTAGCGCCGCTAGACTATTTTCTGTGGGGATATGTGAAGTCGCTAGTCTACGCCGATAAGCCCGAAACGATTGATCACTTGGAGGACAACATTCGCCGCGTTATTGCCGATATACGGCCACAAATGTTGGAAAAAGTCATCGAAAATTGGACCTCCAGATTAGACTACGTCCGAGCCAGCCGTGGCGGTCATATGCCAGAAGTCATATTTAAATTATAATGCCAGAAGGTTATCTTTCGAATAAAGTAAATTTCATGTCAATTTAAAAAATTCATCTTTGTTTTATTCCATTTAAAAGTTCTATACCTCTATAAAAAAAAACATCCTTTATAAATACGATGGCAGATTTGTGGCGACTTAAAGGGGATTGCACTTTTACTTGGGCTGCAGCTAGGCTACATCCAGTTTGGCTGTTTTTTGTGTGGATGGGACAGTCAGGCAAAGGCAGTTCATTACAACAGAAAAGACTGGCCCGTTCGATAATCATTAGAGCCAGGTGAAAAGAATGTACAACATATGCCATTGGTAGACCCCAAAAAGATTTTGTTGCCACCACTGCTTATCAGATTGAGCCTAATGAAAAACTTTGTTAAGGCAATAAGTACAGATGGATGAACTTTTCAGTACCTGCATCAGAAATTTCCAAGGCTAAGTGAAGCAAAAATTAAAGAAGGTATTTTTGTTGGGCCACAGATTCGAAATATTCTGAAAGAGAAATATTTTGATAGCACTCTATCAGATACTGAAAAAATGCTTGGGCTTTCGCCTCGTAGTCACTAATTTCTTCGGAAATAAAAAGCTGACAATTACATTACTCTTGTTGACAATATGCTATCATCGTATCAAAAAATTGGTTGCAATATGTCTCTAAAGATACATTTCCTACACTTACATTTGGACTTCTTTCCTGACAACTGCAGAGGTGTAAGTGATGAGCACGGAGAATGCTTCCATCAGGATATATCCACAATGAAGAAAAGGTACCAGGGAACGTGGAATGTTTCCATGCATGCCTACTACTGTTGGACTCTTGTTAGAGATGTCTTAGAAACAATTCGCATAAGAAAAGCAAAAAGGCAGGATATTTAGTATCTTTACAAGTGTAAAGTATGCATTTTTTAATGTTTTGTTAAAAATAAGATAAAAAAAAAACCTGTTCTTGAAATGTGCAACTAAATTTTTAATTTCGTTGTCATTTTTGTGTTCAGCACCTCAAAGTATGTGTTTTCAATGTATTTTTTCTCGATTAATCCGAATGTGAAACTTGTTTTTTCGTCAAGTGGCCAGATAATTTGTTATACACAATTAAATTGTTTAAAACGCTGTAAAAGTTATCCCTAATAGGTATCAATATAACTCCTATGAAAAATTAAAAGAGAAAAAATAGTTACGGAAATGTTTAAAAAGGAACTACCATGTTTTATACCATTAATTTTATTAAGAAAACAGTGACTGCAGTTTCAACTCACCGAGTCATTTTCAAGTCATTTCGAAAAAAGTTTGAAAATGACTCTGTGAGTAGTTCCTTTTTAAACATTTCCCGAAGATGATTAACTACCACATAGTAACGGCTACCAGCATCAACTTTTTAAAAAATAGTTACGTTAATAGGGGGGGTAAGTCTGTCATTCAAGGCTCATTAATTTGAAAATCTATTATTTAATATTAATTTTGATATATCCAGATCTTGTAGTTTTGCTACCACAAATTTTATATTACTATATATATTAAATGTAACTTTAAGTTCTAATTTAGAACAATATAAACATGTAATAAAATTTTTATAAAAAAAAATTGAACCGACTTCTAAAAGTGCGCTAAAAAGTGAAAAATAACTATAAATTTTTATATGAAGTTGAAATTTTTGAAGTCGACGCCAAACTAAACCTGACAGAATGTGATTCGCATAAACAGATTAAAAATACTTTATTTATAATTGCTTTCTTACTATAATTTGTATTTATTAGTGGGAATTTATTTCATAATTGTGTCCGACTTCAAAAATTTCAATTTCAAATAAAAATTTATAGTTATTTTTCAGTTTTTAGCGCATTTTTAGAAGTAGGTTCAATTTTTTTTATAAAAATTTTATTTTTCCATTTTTAGTTTTGAATTCATTATGATATCCATAAAATATTTGAAGGCGGCAAAAAAGTATCCATTTTATCCAAAGCTGTAAATCACCCTAAAATAAACCACTAAAAATTTTTTGATTCTTAAAGTTCTCGAAATTCCAGTGAAATTCTGTCAAAGAAATATTTAGTCTGTCATACTATATCCACTATTATAAAATTCAAATTGATTTTAGATTAGTAATATAGGACCCAAAAACCTTCCAATATCGATATTTAAAGAACTTAAGACGTAAATTTCTTAGCCCGATATATTTTATATTTCATATTGAATTTGTATATGCCCCAAGAACCCCGCAATATCAATTTTAGACAAAATCGGACAATGTAAAATTTTCAATCTCTCATATTGTATCTTATCAACCTAATAGTAAAAAAAAATTAACCCCATATTCGTAATACACAACCCCGAAAACACCCTAATACTAAATCTGAAAAAATGCTAATAAGGGAAAATTTTCAACCCACCATATTGGATCCGCCATATTGAATTTCAAAAAAAAAATGATTTTAACATCTTCATCTAATCTAAATCTACAACCTTCAAAGTCTCTTAGTATCAATTTTAGATGAAATTCGGAAATTTAAAATTTCAAGACCGTCATATTGCAACTAACATATTAGATTTTCTTAAAATAATTTTACATTCCATATTTACATCCTCAAAAACGATTCAGTCCCACCTTTGAACAAAATCAAAAAATTTAAAATTTTTAGTCCGCTATATTGAATTCGCCATACTGAATCCTGAAAAATACTTTTAAATTAATATTTAGACCCTCAAGAAGAACTCCCTATATCAGTTTTGGAGAAAATTAAAAGATATAAGATTTTTAGGACGCCATATTGAATCATCCAGATTGAGTTTTTTAAAAAATTTTTTAAACTCGTAATTAACACTAACAAAATTCCCCGAATACTGATTTTATATAAAATCGAGAGATGTATAATTTTTAATCCGCCATCTTGGATCCGTTATATTTCATTTTTTAAAAATAATTTCAGCTTCGGGATGTGCGATTCCAAAAACTCCTCCATATCAATTTTGAAAAAAATCGGACAAAATTAATTTTTATCGCCCATATTGGATACACAATATTAAATTTTTTCAAAATAATTTCAGATGCGTTATGTGCGATCCCGAAAACTCCCCCATACCAATTTTGGAGAAAACTGGACAAAATTGATTTTGTCGTTCGCCATATTGGATTCGCCATATTAAATTTTTTAAAAATAATTTTAGATTCGTTATGTGCGATCCCGAAAACTCCCCCATACCAATTCTGGAGAAAATAGGACAAAACTGATTTTTTCATCCGCCATATTGGATTCGTCATATTGAATTTTTTAAAAATATTATTCATTAGTTATGTGCGACCTCCAAAAACTCCCCCACACCAATTTTGGAGAAAATCAGGCAAAAATAAATTTTTTTGTCCGCCACATTGAATTTTTTAAAACTAATTTCAGATTCTTTGTGCACGATCCTGAAAATTCCCACATGCCAATTTTGGAGAAAATCGGACAAAATTTTTTTTTTGTCCGCCATATTATCAGCGCCATCTTGGATTTTACTGCATCAATTTCGTTCAAAAAAATATGGGACTACCGCAGCAACTTCCTGAACATAACGCCGTTCAGGAGAAATCGGTTAACATACATAAAAAAAATAAGTCGTCAACGAATTGAGAAACTCCTTCTTTCAGAAGTCGGTTAAAAATGAAACGAATGATCAGACAATATGAATTAGCATTGTACCACCATTTCGCTATTTGGGATATAAGAAATATACATCAAACAATAGACACAAATGCAGTAAGCATAACGATATTTATTGACATCACTCAGCATCAAATATTGATGCCGCATCGGGACGCTAGTCATCTCCATTTAACAAACTTAATAAATTCGTCTTTTATATATATTTTTTTGGTTGTTTAGACTAAAAAATTCGCAAAGTAAAATAAGTAATCCAAAGTTACGACTCTGCTGTAAAATATTTATTAAAGCGCCACTATCATTTACATTTTGGCAACGCGTTCTATTGACATTTTTTCGCGGTGTAAACGTAAACTGAGCTTCGCAACAAAATAAACATTGAATTTAAATGAGAAATTTAATTACAAGGGTGTCGACCGCCTTATAATAATTTCACTATAAATATACCACCACGCTGAATACGAAATTAACTTATTTAGGTTGTTTTTGGGTTTTTTGTTGTTGCAAGTGTTTATTGTTAATTACAAGCTGTTGTTGTGTGTATGAATAGCCGGGAAGCCGAGTACGGTTTCCGTAGCTGAGGAAGAGACATGGTTATAATAAAGTTTTTTGTATGTATTTTGACCCTGTGATTATGAATATCAAGGGTGGATTCTCGAAAAATGGTCAGATAATTTGTCAAACAAAAAAATGGTTAATAATTATACAATTTTTTTTTTAAATAAAAGGATATTTTCCTCTTCATTGCCTGATTCTAAGCAAAAAGTGATCCGCGTAATTTTTCTGTCTGAAGCATAGTTTTTAAGTTAAAAAACGCTAAACATTTGAAAAATGTCTCCTTTCGGCACTTTTTGATATGAATAACTTCTGACTCAATAAATATTCGCAAATTCGGCTCTCAGCAGTTGATAGTTCAAGTCAAGAACTACCGGCTGGGATCAGAGGCGGTTCAAGCTTTTTTCTTTGGAGGGGGCGACCATATCACAAGACTAGTGTAAGACATGCGAAAGCTAGTTGTCGCAGCAGCCAGGGGCGAGTCAATTTTTTATTCCGAATACGAAAGTAAAAATCCAACGGCGTTAGGTCGGGAGATTCAGGAGGCCGGGCAATAAGTCCTTCTCTGCCTATTCAACGGTCTAGATAGACGTTATTCAGGTGCTCGCACACAGCAACCGTGAAATGAGGTGGTACCTCATCTTGCATATAGTACATGTTTAAGTGGGTTCCAAGTGGTAAATGCTCTATTAAATCGTAAAAAGTGTTCTGGAGGAACTCCAAATATAATGCTCCATTCGGTTGAGCCGGCAATTACCAATGATTTCTGCCCATATATTAATTAATTGGAATTGAATTTGATGATGCGAAACAATAATTGCATGAGGATTTTCATCAGCCCATACATGTGACTAAAATGTGGTTGTCGGACTTGCATTGTCTTTATTTTTATTTATTTATACGACGTTTCGATTAGATTGTATCTCTAATTGTTATCAAGTATAAACTGAATATTTTGTCTTAGACTACAAGCTTATATAGGGACTGTGTCCACTGAAGAGAAAAGTTTCGCTTCACTGTACACACCTCAATGATTTGATGTTACAAAGTAGTGGTTGCCAAAGATTAGGTATCTCAACACTCGATTTACTGAAGATTCCATTATTGTTTTTAATGTATGCTGCTTCTATAAATTTTCTTTTTTTCATATTGGGTTCCATATATATTGCCGCAGCCTCAGACCATTTTTTATGGTGTTGTTTATCCCACGCGTGTTCTCCAATATCTGATCTTGACGTTTCCCCTTTTTGTGTATAAATTTTATGTTCCTTAATTCTAAGTTCTAGTGGTCGTTTGGTTTCTCAGGTTTGTTGCGTTTTTGAGATATTAAATAGAAGAAAAATCTTGCATTTTCTCAGATTGGCTATAACTTTTTTATTTCCCATTTTTTTTTTAATTTGTAAACACTTTTATATAGGCACTTTTTCGCGTATATTTAGACAAATTTTAGTTACAACGTTTCTGTAACTATCATCAACTTTGTTTTTCCTTAAGATAATTTACTTTAAACAATCAAATATTTGTGTGTGCCGTTAATATTAAGAGTGATATTGTTACAGTGCAAATTAAACAATTTATTTTGTTACTAACTACAAACATTCGTTATAAGGTTAGTATATATATATATATATATATATATATATATATATATATATATATATATATATATAAATAAATAAGTAGATAAGTTTTTGTCCGTGTAATTTAAAATAAAATAGAATAAAATATTGGTGAAGCGGACGTGAAAATTTGTCAATCTACATGATTCTCGTGTTAAAAAGTGCGGAGCACTCCAAAATATAGAAAAACTCCGGGTCCGACAGATGGCGACAGCGCTGTTTCATCCCAATTTGGGACTCGTCAGGCCACCGCAGTCAGTACAAATCATCATCTCGCCTTTGCATCGTATAAAGCTGAATTTATAATCAAAACACAGCAAATAAGACGACAAAGGTGGCCTGACGAATCCCATATTAGGACGAAACAGCGCTGTCGCCATCTGTCGGACCCGGAGTTTTTCCATATTTTGGAGTGCTCCGCATTTTTTTAACACGAGAATCATGTAGATTGACAAATTTTCACGTCCGCTTCGCCAATATTTTATTCTATTTGATTATATATATATATATATATATATATATATATATATATATATATATATATATATATATTATCAAACTTTTTTCAGGCAAGTCTAAAATTTCTACTTCTTACACGCTAGGTGAATACCTTTTAATGTTCAGAATTTTTTTTATCCACGTTCTAGGTTTCTTCCTTTTTCAAAACTCAAAAGAAAACTTGTTTCCTTTTACCAATTATTGGAAATTTTCTTCTTTTATATCACTAGTTTATTAAATATTTTTCAGAGCTACTTGTTTAGTGATATTATTTATTTATAAATTCTTTTCCATTTTTTTAATGAATAAAACTAGCGATGTTTACTCTACAACGGATTAATAAGCACACACTTTAAAAATAATGAATTTTCGCTTTTATAGTTAGCGGTGACGTAGTAAAAATTTTTGTTTTATTTTTTTTTTGGTTGGCCATCTGACGTAAATTGGCAACTAGGTGGAATTTTAAGGTTTGAATTAGGAAACCAAAAAGGATTCCTGCTTGTTATTTATGACGAAATTTCGATATTTTATTGATATTATGAACTAAATATTATATTTGATGAAAATAAATTATGATTTATGTAAATTTTGGACTTTTCCTGACATTTTGATATATCTACAATTTACTTTTCGTTATTATTTAACACATAAAATTGATAAATAGAATTTGATTACATCTGAAAATCTTACATGTACATTTAAATTTTAATTGTAACTTGCTTAAATTGATAATTCTTGTTTTATTAATATTATAATCATATTTAGCAATGTTTTACCTATAATTTGGTACTATTTTATTCTAGTTTATTTTTAAAATTGACTTATAATCTACATTTTCTTATACTAGTCTTACAGATTTACAATTTTTTTTAACAAAGTTTCAATAAATATTGTTGCTGAAATGAGTTAAATCTAAAATATTATAAATAATTATTGTTAAATAGTGTCTATATTTCACTAAATGATTATTTTTTGAACTTTACTCTCACTAATATTATCTTTTTCCCCACTATATAAAAATAGGTGTTCAAGATTCTCTTCCTTGGATTTCACAATATTGTGTTAAAATAGTTTTTGTAGTCCCTGTCTCTGGTCAATAACACTTCACACATTATTAAAAATATCTATTGTTTAGATCAGATATTCACGATTAGACAATTAATGGAGAAATGTTGGGAATACAACAAAACATTGCACCAGCTATTTATGGATTTTAAACAAGCATACGATAGCATCATAAGAGTGGATTTGTGGAATGCCATGGCAGAACTGGGCATACCGAAGAAGCTAATTAACCTCACCAAAACATGTGTAGAGGGATCTACAAGTGCAGTAAGACTTGAAGGAAGATTGTCAACCTTCTTTACAATCAACAGTGGTCTTAAACAAGGCGATGCGCTATCTCCACTCCTCTTTAACGTCACCTTGGAGAGCATCGTGCGAAAAACCAACACAAAAACGCTCCTCTTTAGAAACCAAGGTCCGCGCATCATATTGGCGTTCGCTGATGATATCGATATTGTAGGTAATACAACTACCAGTGTCAAGGAAGAGTTCTTCAAACTGGAAAATGCCTCAAAGAAAGTTGGCCTACGAATCAACGAAGAAAAAACAAAATATGTGGCTACAGCAAGAACGGAACGGCGAGACAGAATAGGACAGAACGTGACTATATACCACTACAATTTTGAAAGGGTCCATCAGTTTAAATATTTGGGAGCTACGATCACCTCTGACAACAACATTACACAAGAGGTTGACAACAGAATTCAAGGAGGCAACTGCTGCTGGTATGGGCTGCGAAAGATAATGAAATCGAAAAATATATTCCGCCGCACGAAAATAAGAATATATCAAGTAGTTGTAAGACCGGTAATGACATATGCATGTGAAACATGGACGTTGACAAAACAAAATGAGAATAGACCGAAAATCGCAGAAAGAAGAATGCTTAGAGGGATATACGGACCGGTCAGTGACAACACCACACAGCAATATAGAACGAGAACAAACAAGGAATTGAAGGAACTATACAACCAGCAAGATATAGTGAAAATAATAAAAGCAGAAAGATTAAGATGGGCCGGCCATGTTATGACAAGATCAACGTATCGTCAAGTTGGTATGGGAAGAGAACCCAGAAGGAACGCGGCAGCTAGGAAGACCAAGGATAAGGTGGAGAGATAACGTTGTAGCAGACTTACAAACCCTAAACGTCGAACGCGCGGAGGAACTGATGATGGATCGCAGCAAGTGGAGGCAGATTGTGAAGTCAGCAAAGACCCACCCCACACATATATATGTATATATATATATATATATATATATATATATATATATATATATATATATATATATTATTTATTTATTTGTTTATTAAAGGCAGCATAAAATAAATGATAAAATAGCATAGGAAACTTCGGTTATTATAACTATTGTTGCATCTGTTGGTACGCTGCTTTAGTTTTTCAAATTTTAGTAGTACCTATATATTTTCTTTCATACGATATAAAACACTGAACGTGATACTTGATTTTCCAAGCCAATAAACTTTCTAACGAAAAAATTAAGGAAGCTTTGTTGTAAAGATTTATTTTACAAAAAAAATTTTTTTTTTAATATGAATAGTTTTTTGCTCATAACAAATTATTTTTCGAGAATCGACCCTCGATATTCATTATCAGAAGGTCCAAATATGTATAAAAAACTTTTGACGAGCCATGTCTCTTTATCGGTTACGAAAAGCCGCAGGGCTCCCTAACTATATTTTCCCCAAAAGGTTATTGTTTTATAACGTTTGATGTTATGACCCCTTATATGCGTATCCTACTCATACTCGACCGACTTTTTAAATTTATTTCACAATTACAAAAGACTTCTCAAACAACATATAGCTAAGGGCACTAGTTTCGTCGAGTTAAATACTACTGTCAGTAACAATATCGTCGGTAACCTAGTTAGACAAATTACCGAAACTTCAACAGTATCGTGTTGATGGCTTAAATTAAACTTCCGTAGTTTAATCGTTTCTCGTTTATTCCATGTAAAATCACAAAATTTATATTGCTGTGATACCACTAATGGATGTCAATAAGAGCAGATCGCTCGTTAAACTTTAACAGTTTCGTTGTCTTGGGAGGAATTACGTTTACGATAACGTTTATTTTTTGGGGAAAATTTGTAATTTTTCAGTTTGTTATTTTATTGTTCGGTTTGTAGGTTATTTAGGGTAACCGAGTTAAAAGAAAGAGTTAAAAGCGTATCAAACATGCATAATGTTGGAGTTTCGTTGCAGTGTTTTTTTCTTTTCTTTTTTGTATTCTTATACTATCTCATCGTATGCGAAAAATAAGCCTCTTAATTTGCTTACTATGTGTCTGTCTTCTTTAACAAAACAATGAGATAGTATAAGAACTGCTCAGTCCGCTTACTGGGCATATATATATATATATATATATATATATATATATATATATATATATATATATATATATATATATATATATATATATATATCCAGAAAAGTGGAAATATATGAAACCCATACTTTTTAGACGTTTTAAAACATCGAAAAATGTTTTTTTTTGGGTCATATTTGGTGCACTATTTTGAATTCTCGAATTAGCTTCCCAGATTAGTAATCGGCGACCCCGAAAACCCCTTGGGGCGATGTTTTCACCATTTTTCAAATATACTGAAAAATTTGCTCTAACGAGGGTGCTCAATTTCTAAATCTGGCTCTAGATTCGTGATTAACTACCCCGATAATCTTTGGAGTCATGTTTTCACGATTTTTCAAGTATATTGCAAAATAGTGTCGTAATAGATTGATCGATTTATAGGCCTTAATAGAAGTGTGTATCTCCACATGCTAAATCTTCAGATCACCAGACCTGCATCAAGCACAAAGAAAAAAAATATCCGCGTGCCTGAAAGTTGTTGAAAACCAAAGTGGCTCATGAAAGTTTAAAATAGAACTTAACCTTTACATGAAGGCCAACTCAGACGTCATGAATGACATACCTTCGTAATCTTCACAAAATTCGTAAAGATTATTTTCCCGATATTCAGCTACTCTGATGAAGTTCTAGTCCCAAAATCTTAAAAAAGACTTTTGACTTTCAAATGACCTTCAGATGTTATTTTAACTCTTGCAATAAACTTTATCAGAACGTAAATTTTCCGCGGTTTTGATATCAGTGACAAAAGATAATGATTTCCATGTGAAATACGTTAATAGGTTCGAGAAAAATTTTTTTTTGACACATTATGACTTTCGGTCGCTACATTGAGTCCACAATTTTGAATTACCAAAATGACCAAATGGTTTTCGAAAGTAGAGGCCAAAAGTTGTCATTTAAGCCTTCTTAAGCGTAATTTAAATTAAAACAGTCTTGGACAGAGGGAGGTCGAGTTGATAGTGAATGCTCCCCATATATATATATATATATATATATATATATATATATATATATATATATATATATATATATATATATATTTACCCTTTATATACCCTTTTCGCCGATGCCAAAAGATTCGTGAATCTTCTAGAAGTATTTTCATACTACATTGTGTAATTAAAACAAGAAAAAGGAATAATTTGGCAATTTCTAGATCTTCTGCCGTAGTCGTTCCATGTCGAAAATAAGGAAATAAAATTTTCTAATAAGTTTCACACTTTCTTTCATAGACCGTAAGGAAACTAATAAAAGATAGAATAAATTATAAACTCGTAGAAAATAACCTAAAATGCTACAAACTAGAAACACAAACTAATATTATGATGTGTATACTACTATAAAGTTCGTTACTATATATATATATATATATATATATATATATATATATATATACATATATTATATATATATATATATACATATATTATATATATATATATATATATATATATATATATATATTTATACTATATATTATATATAGTATATATATATATATATAATATATATATATATAT